>WHYT01017719.1:23283-49996 GCA_009806455.1 Tetrax tetrax | reverse complement strand
TGCAAACAGGAGCCAATGACCACCTGAACCAATGTCAAGTTCAGAAAAGACTGAGAACTCAGCTGTTTAGTATAGAATTTACAAATTTTTCCTCTAATAAATGGGATTTTTTTTCCTCAAGTGAAGGACTTTGACCAAATCCTATATTCAATTCATACCAAGGCTAACATGTTGCTCACATACACATAGCAAGACACAAAGATAGGCAGCAAGTGTTTAATCTTCAGTGGAAAGTCTAGTGGTTAACCATGCAAACAAATTATTTAATGTTTTCCATGGAAATCATTGCATTTCCATCTCCAGAGCGGTTAAGATCTGCGTATGATTTCAGTAACACATGGTTATGTTCAGGAGATCCAGAGTATGAATCCCTTAAAGCAAAAATGTGTAGGTTAATGTTCTAAGGCACTTGATTCAACCAGACTAATAAATTTTCCTTCCTCTGCAGATGATCTAACTGAGGTAATTTAGATAACCAGAGCTGGAAAACTGATGCTCAAACTAAATGAATCATGAGTCTACAGAATGCTTAAATTCAGAAGACGACTGAGGGTAGCAACAGGCAGATTGACAGAACTGTTAAAGAAATGCAATTGCAAGAAAAATGAATAGAACATGTGATGTCTGTAAACAGGTATCACGCATAGGAACAAAAAATAAAAGTATTTTTGCTCTCCTTATGAGGCCAGCAATGGTATTTCCAGTGTTTTCCTGGTAGACCACTGAATAGCTCACAATCTTGCCCATATGAAAGATACAGAAAGAAAAAGAGTTGTGCAAGACAGGAAAGATCACAAACACACATGCAAAAGCGGAATAAAGCTAATAGGATAGGAATACTAACAGAAGGTGAAAATACAACTTGTTTGCAGCTAGTTAGGATGACATATCTAGGCACAAATGACATGCGCTAACTTAAATACTCACCAGAAAGAAACTTCTCAATGGAAGGATGAAGTACCTTCTTGAATAATCCATCTTTGACTTAAAAGCTACTGATGCTTTGAAATATTAGGTTGGCAGACTATTTCTTTAAAAATTGAATGCTGTAATCCCTTATATGGCAGAAAAGACTTTATGGTTAATATAAAAAGCAAGGACAAAAGACGTATCGAAGATCATTTACTTCTGTCTTTCTAGAGGCCGACCAAAAGTATCTGCGGGGCTGAAGTGTAAGAGAACAGGTTGATCTACTGCTCTGATAGAACTGGTAGTGGCACACAGCCTGTAACTGCCTTTGTACCACTCTCCTGCTCCAATTGCTACCCCGTGTTAATAGGGTTAATAGGATAGACTACTTAATCCAAGAAATCTTCCCCCTGTCCAGGGAACTTCTCTGAAGCTGTGAACAGGGTCGTCCACATTGCCCAAGAACCACATGACAGGATCTTCTCTTGCCACGTTATTTCTAATAATACTGTATAATTCAGGCACAAAATCCTCCTCTTCAATCTACATGATACTTTTTGATTTGGACAGTCTACTCTTCCCATGGTTATTAATGTAAACTAAGTAACCAAAAATTAAATTGATAGTTATCAGAACTTGAGACAATAACTCCCTTTTTTGAATTTTTTTTTCTTCCAAAAGTTAGGACCAGAGAATCTGCAGTTGAGTATTTGTTCCTGATCTAGCCATTTTGTTTTGCTGACCTTTTCTAAAACACAAATGGATCCGTAAAGTACCATAACATGCGATAAATTGGAAAATGGCATCATGCAATTAAAAAAAAAGTAAAGGAAGTAAAACTTAGCATCGTTTATACTTAAAACAGAGGAGGGTACTACAAACATGTTCTGTAGTAGCGTATGCATTTCAAGGTAATCTGTAGATTTCTTCAAGAAAGTACACACACCATTAATCTCACAGGCAGAATTTGGCAATGTTTTATTTACAAGCAACACAAAGCTCTCTTACCTACCTTACCGAAATGCTAATGCTGCAATTTCCGAAGAGATTCATGTAACTCACACCCAAATACCACTGAAATACGAGCATCCAGTTCAAATGAAGTTTTTTAATCTCTCTCACTAGGAATTCCCCAGATCCCCAAATGCACTATAATTTGTTCTACCACGACAGGTTTTCATTATGATATCACCTTTCTCATACAGTTCCTCCATCGCTCTCCAGGTTTCAGCTCGGACCTCTCGATTGCTTTTCCCCAGAACGTGTGCATCAGGCCAGTGTATTAAATAAAGATCTAAAAAAGAAACAGAATGGGATTAAAGTGTCCAAATATATATATACACACACATCAAACGACGTGAAACAGCATTTTCCCTCCATGATAACATATTATCATTAAAATACTTACTACTCCATGATCATTACTGTGTACAGCCATTTAGTTTTAATAAACAAAATCTACAACATTTCAGTAACAACTACAGGTAGCAGAAGTTGCACGTACCACAGGTTTAGGTCACTGTCACCAGAATGTCGTGGTCATATATGCACTTAATAAACTTTCAACACTTAACAAGCTCCATTGAAATCAAAGGGATTTTGGTCACGGGAATTAAGACTGCACGACTGCTGAAGTGCTGCAGGTCTTCAAGTTTAGGGAAGACAAACACGTTTGGCGGTCCTACAGATATTTCATACAACCTCAGCAGCGGGGCTGGGTTTTTCCTTTCTAAAGAATACTTCCATTTATGAATTGCTGTTGAAAATTACAGCACATTCTTTCAGGAAGGTTTGTTTTTTTGTTTTTTTTTTTTTGCTACAATTTTGTGGCAGCGTTTGCCATTTTTAAAGCGTTTTAAAAATATTCTTTTAAGGGATCAAAATTATGCTTTACTACGTTGTATGAGATGTTAGCACCACTTCAAACGCAACTAAGACTTACTGCTGAGGAATTACCAAAGCAACTCCTGAAACTGGCTGTCTCAGGAAAGCATTTTCTTTTTTGTGTTGACTCCATGCAAGAAAAGACTATCCTTCCACTGAAAAAGGAAACATTTCCAACATAAATTAAAAAAGAAATTAACATGTAGTAGACTCAGAGTTCCAAATCAAAAATTGTAAGATCTAACTCCTTTATAAGTTTGTAGGCACCGCTAGACATTCTGAATGAGAAACTTAGGAAATACTTTGAAAACAATTCCATTTCGATTTAAATTCTAACAGCAGATTAAACAGGTAACTGCAGGCATGCCAGTGCAAGAGGTGTTGGTCTTTGCTGCATACATTAGTCTGACACAAAACAGGCAAAGGAAATAAATGCATGACTGAGATGTGCATTATTGTCTTTGGGCAATAATATTCCTTTTTTAGCAGTTCAAATACAGAGTTAAGAAATTAAAAGACAGACTTATTTGCAATGAGCAGGTTTTTTGTTTTTTGAATGCATCACACCATTCGTTTACAGCATTTCTTTCTGAAAACACCGATCCTCTGCCGTAATTTTTGTATTCACTTTTAAGGATTGTACTAATGATTGCTAAACTGCTGGGCTGGTATATTAACTTTCCAGTTCCATAAACACAAATTCAACCTTGATTTAAGGGGACAAGGTAACACGAAATTCAGCATAATACACTGGTTCCATTTGGGCACCTGCTTACACTAAGAATCTAATTAGAACCATACCAAATTTTGTATGGAAAGATACATTACTTTTAAAGAGAAAGTAGTTGATGCTCTGCCCTTACATACATAAAATCCACTCCCAATTTCGAAAAGAGTAAAAAAAAAATAAAAATCCCACGCAGTCTTGTTTGTCACTGCTCTGCGAATAATTACTTCTTCTCTAATTCCTCTGAAGAAAGAAGTTGTATTTACTAAGAATAAATACCAATATATGGTATTGCAATAAATACCAATTTTTGTGACATTTAAGTGAAAATTAATATTGGGATATTGATTAAAGCATTTGGTAAAGTTATGTTCAAAACTCAGGACTCCTCTAATTCTGTTGCCAATAAAGTCTCTTTTACCATTTCCACTGACTTATATTAGATGCAATCCCAAGGATTAGCAATATGAGTTGCTAATATCAAGTGTTCATTTTAATCCAAAATTATATGTGCCATTGGCAATACCTTCTACATAGAGACTGTCATGTTTCAACGTAAACTTTTTTTTGCCTGGCTAAAGCAAATGTCATATATAAGTAGGTGTAAGTTTACCTCACTTAAAAAATGGAAGAATTACATATCTTTAATTACTAATTCTCCAAATCAGACTAAAAAGAACTGCTTAACTATGCAGAAACATGTCGTATAGCATCAATAAAAGATAATCATTACCTTCAGAAGAATTTCACCAAAAGCCTGAATATTCAGTTAGACATCACAGTTTGCAAATGTTCGCAGAAATAGCTACACCGTGGATTTCCACATGCAAAGACGCTTTGTACTCAGCCCGAGACATTCAAGTGCTCGCAGAAGAATGACTTTTAACAGATCTGATAACTGAAAGATGGCTGGCCTTGGAAATGCGGTGCATCACCCCTCCCTGGCTCAGTGTCTGAGATGTCTTCAACGCAAACCTGATCAGCTGTTCTCCTTTATTTTGGAAAGGGGACGCTATCAGGTACGTGATGTCCATATCATACTATTACGCTCATTTTCATTTTTGTTGAAGTAAAAATTACTTCGCAGTTATGAACACACACATTTAGGGAGGGAAATGGGCCCTGAAAGGGCCAAGCATCCAAGAGATGATTGGATCACGAAGTGCAGCCCTCCTGACTGCAAGAAGTGTTCCCAAGAGATGTGGGGCAAAGGTCCCTTATCTCAGAGATAAAGAGCAGAATGGTCTTCCTGCCAGTGATGCACGAACCACCCCAGCGCAGCCAGAAGCAGAATACCATGTCCCTTGCTATAAGCAGTGGAGCTGCCACTCTATTTCAATAAATTAAGCATAGTTCATTTTAAGTTCATCTACTGCATCTGTTAGAAAACTTTCCGTAATATCTTTAGGCCAATAAAAACAGTCGGCACCTCACAAACCAAGGTCTACGTCTTCATCTTCGTTTGTACGCACATCCACACCTACACCCACGCACTTTTGCTTAAAATATTTCCCCTCCTGTGGTATTACATGAACACAAACACCCTTATATTCATTTAGTTTTACATAATTTATCAAAATAGCTTAGGGTTCCATTAATCAAGAAGTGCCTAACTTGATCACTGGAGGTTTTTAAGGACAGACTATGTTTTTATCTGTTAAGAACAATGCTGTTGTGCCTTGTAGTGTGGGACGGATTAATCAACACTTTGAGATGTCTTCCAACCTTTTTTTTTTTAAAAAAAAAAAAAACTTAAAACAAAACCCAATGTTTTACAAGATCAAGACATACTTCAAGAAGAAGAAAAAAAATCCCATTCACAATCAAATTTTGCATTTACCAGGTTTTAACAGCATCCTTTACAGACAATCACACTGCAGTGGTAATTGAGGGCCTGAAGTTTATTCAAATGTCAAAACACAGTGCTGCGGAAAAACTAAAATTAACATGTGAACTGCTTTCACACAGACATTTAAAACAGAGTGGCTTATTACTTCTTAGCAGCCACAGCACCTACGATCAACACAGTTCCTCTTAACTCAAAAGCAGAGGGACATTTTACACATTTAAAAGCCAACAGCATGTTGTCACGCAAATAAAAGTTTGCAATTCTATTCAAATTCCTAATACAATATTAAAATTTAAAAAAAAAGGTCAAAACTGGCTATAGCAAGCCTGGTTTTGAAGGACAAGCCCAGGCTCATATCAAACCTAAAAGTAAGAGTATATTTTTTTCATTGGTCAGCACAGTTCTCCTAATGCAATGATTGTGTTTTCACTGCTCTTCTCAATTGTCCCAGCATTTAGTATGTACCTGATGTATTCTTCTCTCCTGCCCAGCCTTTTTTTTGGTTATTCTTATTTTTTTTATTCTATTGGAACAAGGATCAACGTGAAGTAACCTCCAAAGCGTTCTGAATTCATACACGTTCCGAACTGGATGTATCAACAGACTGAATATGCTGATAGAACATCTGCCCAACTCCAGCTGGGATTTGTGATAGGTTCAATTTGCCTGAATGTGACCCACCGGAACAGTCGAAAGGAAAATAAGATTGTTTATGAATTCTGTAATCCACAAATCGTATTCAAGAAGTTACTTTGGAGGTTTGATCCAAATCCCAAGGAATGCATTCCGCTACCGCCAAACCTGTAAGATTTGCTGCCGTTTCATATTGGTTTCCTGTGACTGCTAGTTGAGGACCACAGTTGGAAAATACAAGGAGCAGAGTATCTGTTACAACCACTGCCCACAAATAACACGAATTTCCAGTTTCTCATGGATATATAATCTACTGATTCAAATAAAAATCCTGGAACACTGCTCTCTTAATGCCATTTGCCCAAAAATTGTTTCTCTAAAAGGTTTCATAACAGTATTTTACATGGAACGCTTTCTCTTAAAAAGCTGTGACTGCTTTCAGCAGTTCATCTGTTCCAACGGCTGGCATTCTAGATACTGCTAATCCACAGATTTATCAACTCACGTGAGATTATTTCCCAAGTCTCTAATTCAGTCTGCATGGATGAAGCGCGTAGCCCGTAAGGATCCTTGCGAAAATTAACACGACCCTCCTTAGAACAAAGAGCTTAGCTGCACACCTAGCTGCCAGGGCCCCTACAGCTTTTTCTTTTTGCAGTCTTCTGAATGACTAACTTTCTTCTCCAACATAAAGGTCTAACATCACAGATATATTAACTAGAAGCTTTCTGTTTTCTGTATGAACCAGGTATCTTCACAGAAATGCTGTGAACCACCACATATTTGGTTAATATCATGTAACAAAATCAGGAAATTTGATTTAGGTACGTTTCATGCATCTTTAGTTCACAGGGAAACTGCCAGCTTTAACACATGCTTGTAACTAAAGAATTTACTTTTCTAAATAAGCTTGGACACAAGTTGCCCCATTATTACCAGATCTTTTATTGTCATGGAACTCATGTCCTCTCTATGGTATAGACTGGCCAGGAGAAAAGGGACTTAAAATGCAGCTATGGATGAAAACAGAACTAGGATATCTAAGCTTAGTTCTACAAGCTTATAACCGTATTTTCAAACCAATCTTCCAATCATTCCAGTTCCTTTGGTAAGACCTGTGATAACCCTCAATTTCCAACAAAAAGCTCTTACTCTAAGCATTCCTGAAATACTTGAAAAGTTCATGTTGCAAGATATTGCCACTTTCAGCTTCAAAATCCTTCCAATAGCAACTTGCAGCTGGGTGCTTTAAGGGGGTACAGGACTCCCTAAAGCATGATGCTTTCTAGGAACCCCATGTAACACACCATGTATTGTACCTCCTCGAAGGGGCTACTTCACCTGGACTAACCGTAGAACTCAACCTTCTCTCTTTCGCACGAGCGCAGATCACACTGCGTTTAACAAAAACGCTCTCTGGAATTGATCTGACGGAGATTAAACTCAAGCAGCCAAAAACCATGACTTCATTTGCCACCCCATCCTTCTCGCAGAGGTCACCACCCTCACTGACAGACCAGCGAGCTGCATGTGAAGTATTTCCTAAGCCATCACAGCTTACAAGTTGTCAGGTTCAAGCAAGCTGAAGCAAGCATTGATTTAGGTCACTACACCAGACTAAGTCCTGGTTCAGGAAGAGCTTTATACATTTTTCAGACACTTGCACATCAGTGGAGGAAAGGTTCGGAACTAGGGAAGACTGGTGAGGGTATGAAGGAAAAGTATCTCGTCTGGAGGCAAATTGCACAGGCAGTTGTAATGCTCCTTAATTTGTCTTCGTAATATCAGCAAGAGACATCTCAGAGCTGAACATATCTGACAAACTGAAGTTCTGCTTATGCCAGTCCAAGAATTCACTCACATGGTGATGGCATTTGTGTATTTCTTGCTCTCATCTATTTTTTTCCTTGTTTCACATATCTCTGCTTAGCAGCAATATATAAACTGAGTATTTATGTAAGCACCTACTTTAAGTGTACGACCTGAGAAAATAAAAGCAAATTACAGTACTAAAAGGAACCACCGAAAATTATTTCCTGGAAGTGAGTCAAGTTTTCCTCTCATTGACATTCAGCACCAGTGCCACAGCAAGCAAAAGAAAAAAAAGCCAGCAAACACAAAACACAAGCAAAAAGCAGAGAGAAAGAAACGTGTTATTTCTTAATTCAGAGGAGAAAGTCAGGGCTTGAAACACTGTTTATGAAAGTCTCCTTGCAGTGACCTGCATTGGCATGGGACAAACCAAAGGAGATTCATTTTGCGTTACTCCGTACCTGGGCAGGAACTTAAGGGATACATTTCCAGAAAGAATGGAGCCAAAGATGTGCATACAAATACCTCAGGCTTTGACAGATACAGGTTTTTTTCCCCTTCATCTTGCAAAAGGCCCAAGCAAAAAAAAAACAAAACACCAGTATATACAGCACACAGCTGCCAATAATATTATATACCACTAATTCTGTGAAATCCGTACTTCACAAAATCTGTTCACTTCCTCACTAAAGTTTCTTTATTGGTAACGGGGGGACAGGGCGAGGACAGAAGCAAAAGGAGAGTTTTTGGGACACTGTCTGATGGCTAGGTCAATTATTCCTTGATTATCAGCATAAACACTTTCTCCACTAGTGTCATTATTTATAGATTATTACTCTAAATTCACCTTCCTCTGCCTCCACTTTCTTTTAATTGCTCCAGCTAGGGAAGATGAAGCAAAAGCATTTTTTAAAATATCATGTTTATTTTTATCAGGTACCTCCTCTCCTATGACCTGTTGCAAAGAATTAATTGGCATGATTACCACAGCTCCTTGCCTGTCTAACAAGGGGGTAACAATATCACATTGTTGACTATGAAAAGTTTATGATTAAGCTAAGTTTAAAAGTGCCTAAGTCTAATTCAGTGTTAGTGAGATTTAGTCTGCTAAAGTCTTACAGATACTTTTAATGTTTTCCCCAAAGTATATTGCATCAGACAAACCAAATCAAAGTCAGTTATTCAGAATTTTTTAACAGACCTAGAAAATAAGTTTTAGAAAGGACTCCCATTCCTTGAGATTTCATAGACCACAGGAGAAATTAGGCATTTCTGTCGCTCTGTTACCAATAAATTTAGTTTATGAATTCCTAAAGTTTATGAATATTTGCTTAATAGGTTTCGGATGTTATATAAAACTCATGTAGTGGTTCCTCAAATCAATTTCACGGTGAAATGTGCCTTTAGAAAACATACCTTGATCTGTTGTTTTATAACATTTGCAACAAGGAAAAAGTCTGTACTCACAATTAAATGCTTGTGAACTTCCTAGAGAACACAGAACAAAAAAAAAAACCAAAAAACAAAAAAACAAAAAAAAAAAACCAAAAAAAATCTACAAATGTGTAAATAAAGGCAGAACTTTATTTCTCTCTGTACCACAGTTTTTGTTAGGAATTGATTCATATGCAAATACTCACGTGGAAGGCACAAGAAATGAGCTATATGGAAAGATTCGTACCAAGATACTCAACACCAAGTCTTTCACATGATTCCAAGCAGGCTTTTTTTGTGTTTTCATAGCCATAATCACTATGCCACAGTTTGGTAGTTATCCAGAGGTCTTCTCGCTTCACCCCACTCTCTTTGATGGCTTTTTGGAGGAGAGCTTCGCAGCCGTATCTTTTTGCTGTGTCAATATGACGAATCCCACATTTTCGTAACGCGTGGACCACAGCATCATGGGAATAGCCACCTTGATGGGATGTACCTAAACAAAATCAGAAGTGAATGGTCAGCAGTGAATTATGAGGGACATGTTTTATCATTCTTTTTAATTTTTGTTTTCCTTTTTTTTTTTTTATATTGTGACAGAATCTTCCTATTCAATTTTAACTTCCTAATAGTAAAGGGAACTGACAGATCTCTAGGCTGGGAAAATACATAAAATGCTAGAATGTTGGCGCTGATCAGAAATAGCTCCATTGAAATAAATTATCAACAGCATTTAACTGCAAATAAGTGATTTCAGAGGTCAGGCCGAAGACCATCAAAGAGAAAAGAGATACTTTATGGAAAATTACTATATGGCACTTAATTTTGATACAGGAGCACAACATTTACAGGTGAAAATATTAACAATAAAAAACAAAACATAACCTAGAAACCAGTTTACTTTGCAGAAAGCATATCCTGAAACCTTTCATCTGTTGAACTCCTGCTAGCTTCAAGTTCTTACGGCATTGTACAACCCCAGACCAGGGCCTACCACAGATAATTCACATCACGTCAAGGTGAGCCGCAAGCAGAACAATGGCATCCTACGTCAGAGTTACAGAACGGGCACGCAGGGAGTTTCAGTAGCCCGGTACTGTAACTCTCTTAGCGTAGTATTCACTGGATGTGGATTTTGCATGTCAAGGGGACGGAAGGAGGAGGAGACTCAGCAGGAAAAGCACCCAGCAGGAGGACTGTCAGATAAAGAACTGGTTGAGAGCAAGGAGGATGATATTTCTACTTACTCTTTCCTGTGAGCTGTTTTTCCTGCTGTGAACCCCTCACCCATTCACCCTCACTCACACGCTTCCCACAAAGAGTATTTTCTACAGTTTGTTGGAGGAAATGCTCAGTCAGTTCCAGTCAGCTACCAAAGCCACCTCGTAAGACGATGATCACAACCTCAAGGCCCCAGTGCCACGAACAATAGTTGGCATGCAAACGGCTACATCACCAACGTCACAAGGGCCCTGGGCACTTGTGACACTTGACAGCAACAGGGTCTCCGGCCACTCCCAAACAAAGGACTCCAAGTCAAAGAAGAAAAATCCAAAGTGAAATTTGTATCTGCTGTTAACTTTCTCTTTCCCTCCAAACTTCATAGTTCTTTCTACATCAAACACTATCGGCATGTTATGAAGCGAACACGTGTACACAGCCGCCCAGGCTGTCAGGAAAAGGAAACAAATGCAAACACACAGTTACCTCAGATTCATCCTTAGAAGAGGGCACACAGGGGCCTGCTTTACTTTCTCTGCAACAACGCATGCAAGAAGGAGAACTTCCAACAAGACAAAACTTTAAAACTTCTTTTCTCTTCATAGCCGCTACTCGTGATGAATAACTGGCTTAATTTCTGAGTCATCTAGAAATACATGTCCCTGTAACTTGTTTTACATCAAAAGAAGTCAAGCTAGATCAACTGACATTCTCAAAATCTCCACGATTGTTGAAGAATTCTAGATGAATGCTACCACATTGCAACCATGGGCAAATACTGTATAGGCAGTTATTACATTGTTCAGATTCTAAAGGAATTCTATTAAAGAATTATATAACTAGCATCGAAAAATTACTATACTTTTCATAACAATCCCTTCACTTTTAATAAGCTAGCATTGGTGCCAAATAAATGAGGTTGTAACTATTGTGTCTGTTTCTGGCTGAATGGACATTTCTAAGCACAGAATGAATGGAGTTCATTTAGAGGTCTTGCAAATGGACTCAGACTCTTTTCATGCATAATGGATTTCAGTAAGAACATTCAGGACAAACAACTTTTTTCTTTTTTCTTTTTTTTTTTTAATTTAACCCTTTTAAGTTAAAGGGAGAGAGTGGGAAAGAAGGAAAATTCAGAATAATTTTGTTATTGTTCCCCATTCAGTGATGGCATGCATACTTGTTTCACAGGAAATAAAGAGACCAAGATCAGTCTGGAGGGAATTATCTCAGTTTCTATGCCTAAAAATGAACTACCACAGTCCTGATGCAGTGAATAATAATTAAAAAGAAAGCTTACCAATTATTTAATATTACCACTTCGCAAGCCAACTTAATAATGAGCAGCAGGTTTCGAAGTTAATAATGCTACTTAACATAACAGACTTTAGAAATAATAGTTTTCTTGTGATTAAACATGTCACACTTCATAGATGCAGAAGGATGACACAAGAACGTGGAGTGACTTAAATTTCTATTTCTTTTACATTTTAAATCCTGACTCAACATTATTTGAACGCTAACAATCTTACAGGTTTGTGACTACCCTTTGTTCACAGAGGTGTAATTCACAACGTACATGAATATTTAAAGACAAAACCCAGTCTCTCATTTGAAACTAGCACGAACTAGCACACATTCCATCCCTTCACTGTTTCTGAAAATACTGAATTCATCTATTTTTATTCTAGAATTGTCTGATAAAAAAATAGGAATTCCTTTTAACAAAGGAGGTCAAACACAAGTAAGTCTGGAAAAGCTCCCCATTTTATAGGTAGTATTTTAACTTGTTTTTCTAGGGGAACAGCACTGTTCTCTCACTGACTAAAGTAACCCAAATTTGACAGATCTGAAGATGTCTAACATAATTACATTCCTACAGATTTTGTGAAAATCAGTGGTTGGGAGGCACAGGAATATTGCAGTGGAAACATGGCTAGGTCAAAGCACACAAATCCTCTGAAAACTAGGCTTTCATTAGTTAGGTTCTTCTTTTTGTCATGATTACTCATCACTTTCTTGATATCCTGAAGAACACTACTATCAAAACCGCGATGAGAAACACGCTGTGACAATACATAAGAAGTTCCAACGATAATTAGGAAGGCAGAATCCTGTTCCCAATGCCGTCGCTACAGTGAAGAATAAAAACCCACCCACCAACAAATCAGCAACCACCCCCCAACAACAAAAATTAACAACAACCTCCCACCCCAAAACACCAAGAAGGAAAACAACTAGCGAACCAAAATGCTACCCCCATCCCCCAGTTTTGTGCACCATCTCAGCTGACTCTCAGCCTCATTAAGCTTTCTGTTCTCCTTCACGGAAGCTGGAGAACTAGGGAGAGAGATCCAAACCCCCAACAGCTTTTCAAAAGAGTCAGGACCTACTTTCTCCTTCCCTTTGTGGAGGAGCGTCTTTTCACATTCGTTATGAAACGTGAAAGTATTCTTTGTGGGAATATAGAAAAATGTTCTGTGATACGTAGAACTTTGGCTACTTTCAATCAATGGAATCATGTTAGAAGAGTTGCTGTTAGGGAAAACTGCAGCCAGGATATTTAGAGATCATCTCGGAGATTAATGATCTTCTGACGTCAGCGCTCAGAACTAAATTAGAACAGCTGACAAACAAAACACCTGCAAAAATACCCATTCCTTGGCTGATGTTTTTATCTCCAAGTAATCACTTGAGAAAAGAAAACTCAAAAGCCAAAGCTCAAACATCCTTTTATCAATGTTTACATACTGACTGTGTATATATGTTATTGTATATCATAACAGGCTTGAAATACATTGTTCTATTAGTTTTATTTCTCTTATTTCAACATTAGGGCCAAATATTGCTTCTTAGGAATAATAATAGTTTATTGCTAATCCATTCACAAAACCGCTTGTCTCCTCTATGGAATGGCTCACGGACAGACAATCTCTACTTGTTGTCCTTTACTGTCTTTCCTCCTCCTCCTCCTCCACATACCTCTGCACCTCTGACAAGCTGACTCAGATTGTTAAATGACCAAAAAAAAAAGTGTACAATTTTAGAATTATTCACGAACCTGAATAATTCCTCAGAAGAGGAAAAAAACACTAAATTTCGGTCAAGGGACAGGGCAAGAAAAGTTCCCTGTCAATAAGAAGGTGCTGACAGAGGTGGTTGTGTCCCAGCGTGGCGCAACAGGAGCTACAGTAGTTGAAGTATGGGCACAAATTTGCTTCTGCAAACCTCAAAGGACGGCAAGGACCACCCTGCCAGCAGCGCTGTAAGGCAGGTACTTCCACACTGTAACAACGCATCAGAGAATTCCTGATCCATGTTTTCATTGCATTTACACACATTTTACGGCATTACAGCTGTACTGTCTGGCTGTGGTATTTTCATGTTCCTAAATAATATCACTACGCTAATGAAACACTGTTAATAGACCTGGCCTATGTCAAGTCTAGAGATTACACCATGAAGTTCCTCTTGCCTCTGTAAAAGCTATCTGGTTTGTGGACACCACTTTTTTTTTAAATACACATATAAGTTCTACTTTGGTAATGTTTCTCTGGGGTTTTTTTTGTTGCTAAATATGACCCATTGCTTAGTGCAAAGTTTTTTTCTCCTGTGATTCAGTTAGAATAACCTCATACAATTCAATAACATCAGGAAGAAGAGTAGGTAAGTGTGACTTTAAACTGTGCAGTTCTGCAACTCTGCCCAGGCACGAAGGGACAGAATGCAGGAATACAGCCTTGCCCAAAGCAAACGGCTAGGAGAGAGCCATTACATGTTTATTATGTATCCAGGGAAAGGGAAGCCAGAATTGCTAGTTTTCTCTCTTCCTGAGAGGAAGGAAGAAATGGCAATGAGCCATTGTTGACAGAAGCACTCCATCCCCTCCATCTGAAAGGGGCTCTGACTGTAAAGGATATTCAGATCATCGACTGTAAAAATGACTGTGCGTCTCTGATCGCTGACCTACCGTTTCTCTACTCAGAACTTTACAAAAGGAAGTATCAAGAGCAACTCCTCAGAATGTGTCTCTCAACAGGTCCAAAAAGTCTGCAAGTAGCATCCATCATCGGTGGGATGTTATGGCTCTGATATGGCATCAATTCACTAATGTATTTCTAGCAGTAAAAATACACTATTACCCCCAAAATGCAAACTTTTTTTTTTTCCTTAGGAGTAAAGAGCCTTCCACGTGAAAGTGCCAGCTACTTAAATTATTCAGCTGTTGTAGACAAATATTTTTATCACGCACAACATCTCAAATGTATAGGGAAGAACAACTCTGGAAAGTGACCTACACATTTAAAAGGCAGTGGGGAATGTGCAATCCACGTAGAAATTTCACGAGCAGAGCAGCAGCACACATTTATTTAAATGCCTTTACAGATACACTGCCAAATCTTGGAGCCTTTTCTTTCACTCCACACTTTCCCACCACCGTGAGAACTATTTCTCATTAACAACCAAATTGGTTTCAGATGCTCTGCTATAAGATGTTACCTTAGAAACCATTTGGTAAAAGACTGTGGCTTCCTTCCATAGAAATCTCAAGCAGTGAAAAGGCAGATTTTCTGGCATAAATCAAATCTAATTTCTAGGGTTCACTAAACCTTTTCTCCTCAGAATAATGTTTTGTGACTAGATCTTAGCAGTTAATAGTGCACGAAGAATTGCTGGTGTGAACCAGCTTTAAATGATTTTCATTCTATTCCCTTTGTCAGCTCAATTGAAATTACTTCCAGTACTTATCATATCTTGGTAGAACTTTTAACTTCATAAGTAATAAGGATATGTACAGCAAATAAATAGACTGAATAAAAATACTAATTTTTTTTCCTCCCCTTTAATACATCTCCTTAAACTACTCTATCTGATAAAGATTACATTAATTAGTCGACAACGTTAGACATTTGGAAATATCTCACAATAAATGAGACAGACCTGTGACAATTTTTTCCTCCTCTGAAGAACTACCACAAAAAAGAATGATCAAAAGAAAAAAAAAAATATTAAGCCCATACTCCTTGCTTAAGTAGAAATTATCATAATCATTCCTGCTGTGAAAGTCTGACTTAAAAATAAGTTATGTAAATAATTTACAATTAAGCATAATCAACACACAATTAAGTACAGGCACAGCAATTTTAAAAAATGTAGTTGACCGTGAGACCAGTAATTCCAAACCACTTCAAATATTGTGAAGATTATATTATAGAAAAAAAAAACCAACTTTAAGAGAACTGCACTTTATAGTGACTTGTAGCTTACAAGATGGAAATCTAAGTATAAGTCATCATGGTGAGATCCTAATTCAAGATGACGTTCCAGCTGACGGCTAATTTCTGACATCGTACCAGTGTCCTTTATACTCCCCAGACTACTTGCAGAATAAGTGCAATTGTGAATCATGACAAGACCCTACTCCTGCAACACCACGTGACCCTGCAAGGTCTCAGCTTGCAGCGCCCCGCTGCTAACTAATTGCGTTAATGAGTTTGAGGGACAGCACCAACCCAGCTATCTGTAGCGCAAACTAAAACTGAACAATAAAGAATGTTTCCGATCAAAGGCCTTCTTTTTTTTTCCCCCCGACATCGTTTAAGAATTTAAAAGGGATTTTCTCAAAATTTCCAAGTTTCTTGTAGCCCCTCCTCTCCCGTTGCACATTCGGCCTCAGGACAGTATGTGTTAGAATGCAAAGCACTTCCACTCACGCGTTACGCCTGCGGAACAGAGCTTACAGTTAGGAAACTGATGTAAAGCCACAAAGATGGCTTTCCCCTTTCTCTCCTCTCTCCCCTCGTGAAGAGGATTTTGTGCTGGAGGTACTCGGCGCAAACATTGGATGAAAATGAAGAAAGTTTAGGAATCGGAATCTCTCTCTTCCCCATTTGGAGGCATGAGGAACTACGGCAATTTTGGTTACAGCATCACTGCCAAAACTATGCTAGGGAGCTCTGGCAAAGGAAAAAAAAAAGGTATGAGGACTAAAATCTGCGACGTTAAGGTTGAAAGATGAAAGTCAGTTTTCTTTCCCCCACAGCCCCCCGAAGTTTGGTATCATTTTTCTACGTTACAGAAACATGGTGAAAGACAAAAGTTAAATACTCTGGAGCTTGCGTCTCTGTTCATTTCAAACTGGTTACAAGTAATTTGTTCATCTAGTGGGCTCTTAGACTTAGTGATGGACATTTAAAATTCATCCATATCACGTAACAGCAACAGTGTGATTACCAAAAAGAATCCAGCATGAGAAAGAAAGCAATCTTTCCACTATTAAAACACAGTTCGTATGTCAAAATATAAAAAAGGTGAAATCTCCAACAAAAATATAAAAAGATGACCTCATAGATTTGTAGGTGTACAAAGAGAGCAGAAATAAAGCAGCAATTTCCCCCAGAAAAAGCATTTCTGCACGGTGTACGCTCCGACACAAGCAAAAACTGGCCCGGCATTTCACCCCAGATGCATTCACCGGTACTCTTTAAAACAACATTTGTACAGCATTCAGTCTTTTTGAAAGACTGAAACACGACCGGCCTAGCAGCAGGTGAAGTTAGAAGAAAGTAAGGAAGGCAGGAGCTCAGCAGGTTTAGTCAGGTTCAGAGGAGATACTGCTTTGTTCCAGCACAAATGCACAGCTGCCTGGGACAGGGCCACGTTTCGTACATGAGAGAAGTTAAATATCTGGAGGCCCTCAAAGCTCAAGTACAACTTCTCAAGGTCAGATCTACCGAAATGGGGGATGAATGGAGACAGAAAGATTTATAAATGTGGCATTTTGTTCATCACAAGAGGCTATTAAGGAAACTTGGTAACCATGGGTGAGAAGCGAAGTCCCGACGGAGGAAAAAGAATGGTTGAGACATAAAACAAAGGGAAGAAATAAACAGGCAATTCTTATTACAGGATAAGATTAATAGGGGGCAGTGCCATAGGTCTTGCTATCAGGACTGCTGTTCCACAAATTCCCTTAAGAACTGAGCCGTGAAGAAACAAGAGCCATGAATTAGAGAAAAAAAAAAAAAAAAAAAAAAAAAAAAAAAAAAAAAAAAAAAAAAAAAAAAAAAAAAAACTAATTTAAAAAAAAAAAAAAGATATTATCATTGGCTGTAAACATGCCTGACTCTGCATATGAATAATATTGGCTAACACAATCGCTAGAATCAAATAATAAAAAATTAAAAGTTCCCAACGGTTTTTATAATCATATAACACGTTATTTCTGAGAAGCATGTTACCTGTCTCCCACTCCACCTCTCAGCTGCTACGAAAGGGGTTTCATCACTTGGAAATAACTTGCCTATCTGTCTGAGCTGCCTTCCAGCTGATATGACTGGATAGTTGCATCTTAACACAGAATATTTCTCTCTCTCTGACGGTTCTAGAAAGATTGTCTAGCAACAGAGGCAACATACATATCTGTCCTCTCAAAGACAATTCTTCATAGATAACAATTACATCTCCATGTTCAGAGGATAAGAAGGGAGAGAGAAACAACCAAATCTCAAATCCTGTAGAAAATGACCTTACAGAAAATGTATCCTCATTGGAGAAAGTTCTGTACTACTTTAGAGCCAAGTCAATTTTTTGCGCTGCAAACGTTAGTTAATGCAGTAAGGCTGCAACGAGAATAAGCCATTAATTTGTAAAAGAGTAGCGAAGCAGTTAAGTTGGATAAAGATCCCATTGTGTCAGGTTGCATATCACGGTATTTACAGCTTGACTACAAATCCAAGCGTGGCGAGCCTTCACCTTCCCCCCTGCTCCTCCTTCTTTTCTCAAATCCTGTCTTCTGGCATACACCACGGATTTCTTATGTGTATGCACATAAATACATCAACATTTTGTAGACACTTAAATTACATTTTTTAAATCTTTTGGCTCCTGCTGAGTTGCTAAGACTTTTTAATGAATGTGTGCAGCTCAACTGACTTTTGGTACTCCAAAACAAGCGTTACAAGCTCTAACCACTTACTGTTTCTGGATGAAAAAATAGCCTTATTAAAATCAAAAGCCAGCTCCTATTGACTGAAGTGGATGAAAAAATAGCCTTATTAAAATCAAAAGCCAGCTCCTATTGACTTAAGTGGCTTAACAGGCTCTAAAATCTACAGCTCCAATTTTGCCCTCCTTTATACTAATGAAAATCCTAAAGAATTGCTCTGAAGTCAGTACACACTCGTAGGATAAAGAGGAAATGAGCACGAGGGTCATTTGATTTTACAGCTTAGCTTGATACTTTAATGACTGATTAACTCCAGTGTCACAAAGACTGTATGTGCCTTTGATTTGTATGTTTATGTAAAATAATGGAACACCTGGGATATCAGATTGACCCGCGATAGAATTGCATCACGAAAGGCTCATTCTGTTAGGCATGTAGCATGTTCAGTGCTCTGACACCACAGAATTACTGTCCTTAACCCGCTGCTGCTCACACGGTCCTACGCTGGCTTGGAAGAATGGCTTTTCATCATTTAATAGTTTGGCTCTTTTGAACGATTATTTGGAATTCAGAACAGTGTAAACCCGATATTGCTATGTACAACTAAAAGGAATATCCTGCTGCAAGCCAAGTGTGGTTTTACACCATCTGCAGTTCAGTAAAAAAGAAAACCCTTTTCCCCTTTTCTCAAGCAGCTGAGGGAAAATTAGTTCGTTGCTTGCTTTGTGGAAAAAAAAAAAAAAAGAGGAGAAAAAAAAAAAAATCCTTCTTTCAGACTTCACCGACACTTTCCTGACCAAGTTCTCATTGCAGGAATGTATTTTGGTTAACCTGTATTGTCACTTTGCTGGGACTGCATGCAATAGCTTTCTTGAACTCCCACTAGCATTAACTCAAACAACTAACACGGTCTTATAAGGACTTCTAATTTTTTCCCCATGTTCACATTTTAGAAAACAAATTCTTTAAGAGTTTAACCCCTACTACTGCAGAACTTCTCACTCCACAATCGATAATCAAATTTATTAAATGTAAACTGTAAAAAAGTTAATTTCTTTTTGTATCTTCATATTTTCAGGTAGATTTTTTTTTTTGTCCTGAAATCATAATAAACATGTCATACACTTGTGTATGAGCAACAGCCAAACCCACGCATTTGTTAAACTTCAATATAATGCCACCAAATTTGGGGTTTCAAAAAGGAAAAAAAAAAATCTAAAAGAAAAACCAACCCCACAGCAGATTCTGATGCACTGCCAGGGTTTAAGAGTGTTTAGGTTTTTTGAACACACGTACACAGGCCCTGTGCTCACGCAACCACGAGGCACAAAGTTCACAGGGGCTCGCGACCTCCAACACGAAGCCGAGATTCCTGCGCAGGCCTTCATCTATGATTCTATGACTGCAACAGGTGCAGCTGCCAAAAAAAAAAAAAACCCAAATTTCCAGCAAGATTAATTCAGGTTTGAAAGTCTGCTTTCAAGAAGAGCCTGCAGCCGCGTCTCATGAAAGAAATAAAAAAAAAAAAACAACCAACCCCAAACCACGGAATAACACCTGGTGGGAAGGGGGAGATGCGCAGTCCCGAGCAGCACAGGAGCTGTTTCCCAGCCCACCGCGCTGCAGGGCCCACCGAAGCTTCCCCCAGCAATTTTGGGGAAGGCAGGCGGCCCCAGCAGAAGGCTCAGGCCCGGCCTCCCCCGAGGCGAGCCCGGGCGGGGGCCGACGGTGGAGCCGGGCAGCAGCGGCCCCGGCCTAACCTTGCGGTGAGCCCCCTCCACCGGCCGGCGCCTGTTCAGAGGGAGGCGTCTCCGGAGCGGTTTCCGGCCGGGCCCGCCGCCAAGGCGCGGCCACTTACCGAGCCCCAGCACCGGGATGTTCCGACCGTTGGCGAGCGGCACCGCGGGGAAACCGCCCTCCCCGCCTCCCTCCGCCGCGGCCATGCTTAGCGGGGGACTACAACTCCCAGCATCCCCTGCGGCCGCCGAGCGCCGCAAAGCGCGGCGGGCGGGGGCGTGGCCGCTAGAGGCGGCGCGGCGGGAGGCAGGTGGGAGCGGGCCCGGGGCGGTGGGCGAGGAGGTGGCTGACAGGGGCGAGGGGCGAGGTCTCGGCGGCGATCGGTGGCACGGTAGGACGTTGAGGCCCCCCCGGCTGATCCCCGTTTCCCTCCCGTGATAGGTGGTGGCGGCGACGGCGGCAGCGGCGGCGCTGGGCCTGTAGCGGCCCTCCCCCGGGAATGCTGTACCTGGTGGGGCTGGGCCTGGGAGACGCCAAGGACATCACGGTGAAGGGGCTGGAGGCGGTGAGGCGGTGCCGAAGGGTGTACCTGGAGGCCTACACGTCCGTCCTCACGGTGGGCAAGGAAGCGCTGGTAGGTCTGGCCGCTGCTGCGGCACAGGGCCTCGAGGCCTCTGGTAGCCAGGAGGGTGCTGGGCCTGGTAGGCCTGTAACGTCAGCGGGAGAAACTGACAGTGTCTGTTCCCAGAAAAAGCATGTACATGGCCCTCACATCCTATATTTTGTAGGAGAAATCGTTTTGCTACCTTGTGAGAAGACTGGAACGAAAACAAATTGTCCTTCCTACAAGTAATGTTTGTATTTTGACACTAGTTTTCATCTCAAGCTCTTAACAACATGCCAATCCTGAAATGCTGGAGAACTTGGTCAGAATAATGTCTGATCTGATTAAAAAAAAAAAAGAGACATACAACAAAAATACGTGTTTTGAAGCCTTGAACCTCTGTGTCAGTCTAAGCTGTTACAGTACCTGCTAGGAATAATAATTCAAGTGTCTCAGGTTTCCACGTGTCCTTGTGGGCCTGGCTGTCTCACCGTGTTGAGACTTCCAGAACATACACAGTTCAGTCAGAGGTGGGCTGTGGAACAGCATGGAGATTCGCTTTTTGTTAGTAAACACACTTTCTTGGAAGAAGACAGTAACAAAAATGCACAAATGATACTATTCTCTAACCATTCTATGATAAAAAGATGGATTCCTAGCCAGCTGAAAATAAAACATTGAATAATATAAAAATGCTGACTATTTTTGGCGTGGTTATTTTGGGATTTTTGTCTTGTATTGTTTTTAAGTCTTTTGGAAACCCTTAAGTCCCAAAGATGGGGTAACTGGGAAAAGTTATCAGTAAAAACAGAGTAAAAGATGCTGTCTTACCTGAAACTGCCTAAGAGGGAATATAGGAGTTAATCACCAAGTGTTGGTAATACAGCCCAGTTTACATCCAAATGACAATGCTGAATGGTTTGGAATCTCTCCTAAATAATATGAAAAGTTATGGGAAAGCTCCGAAGAAGTAAAGGACAGATTCTTTCCCGCGGGGATTTTCTAGAAATCCTCCTGTGCTTTTAAAATGAGATCTCATTGCTGTACCGATCCGCTCCTGTTGCTGCTGTACTGCTCGTTAGCGTTCGTCTGGCGTAAGACACCCAACAAAAACAAGTGGGGGGTCAAACCTTGTGGTAGTTAATTTAGTCCAGACCCCGTCAGCACTCTGGGGTGGCCATCAACTGTTCTGAACCACTGATAGATTTGCTCATGCATTTATTTTATCTCCTTTCTAAGGAATCTGTCGGGGTTGCAGTCTGTTTCCCAAGGAAAATAATATCCTCCTTTCACAGAGGGAGAGAAACTTATCCCAAAATGGTGAGGAAGTCATCTTTAGAAAAGGGAACCAAAGTGAGTAACCGAAGTCTGATATCGAGTGCTCTGACTCTTGGAGGGATTTTTTAAATGGAAGCGCTGCTCTGCTGCCCTGCAAGTGTCACGGTTCTCTCGGCAATTCCCTGTTCTTTGCAGACAAAGATGAAGCTATCACTGAAGTCACAGGAGAAGTCAGAGAGAAATGTTTCTGGACCATAACTGACTTAATATTTTTATAAATTTGTTAATATTTGTAATACCACCCAACTTTTCTGAATACTATTTAAAACAAAACCACCTTTTCTTGGTCTGTACCCTGGAAAAAAAACCTGAAATGTATGGTGAGACATGACTTACAGGGACAGATGTGTTCAGGATGGGCAGATAACACATTTGTAGAGCTAAGTGAAGGTTGATTACACGTGAGGTTGATTCTGGAAATAAAGGCATTTAAAACCTACAAATATTCACAACGATTACAGAGCTGCTGAAGAGAAGTAAAGGACACAATTAAATACTCTTTTACTTACATACCTGGTAAAATATTTCTTACAGAGAACTGAAGATGCAGGATGAATACGAAATCGTTTCTTAGATGTGGTTAGTTACAATGTACTCAGAAAAAATCTAACAAACAAGGTTGTGGTACAGCGAGTGTTGTACTTGGGTCTTGTTTGACGTCAGTGTTGTAACTAACCCACGCAGTTAGGCTCAGACCTGGAGGAGGGGATGCCTTACGGTATGACGACCGGTTAAATGAACTGTACCTAGAGTCCACTCAGGTACCTTCAGGTGTGATTGAGCAGCTCCTCCACCAACACAGAAGGCGTAAAAAAAAAAAACCCAAACAAGTCAAGAATAATGTGCTTGACCAATTTTTGTGAATTCAGGAAGCTTGGGTGTTCCAGTGTCTATCGTCTGTCTTCCTGAGAGATAAGAAAACACTCCCAAGTGTCTTACTTTTTTTTTTCTTATTAATTTCAATTTGTAGGAAGAGTTTTATGGGAAGGAATTGATTTTGGCTGACCGAGAAATGGTGGAACAAGAAGCAGATAGCATTTTAAAAGAAGCTGATGTTTGTGATGTCGCATTTCTTGTAGTTGGTGATCCCTTCGGGTAAGACAAAGCAACGTTGTAATTATTGCTCTGGCTTGATTACTGTCTTTTTTAAATAGGAAGGAGCCATACTCCATAACAGTAATTCTTTATGAAGAAGCTGATTTTCAGACCAGAAGCACTTTTTAATGCAACTGTCTACCATTTATCCTGCTTTGATGTTTCCTTGCCCAGATATCCTTATAGATAGGAACATGGACACTTTGGGATGTATAAATCTTCCCTTTGGCAGTCACTTATTTCATTCTCCATGCTAACTTTTATAGGGAACACTTTGTTCCAGGTTTTATCTGCTAACAGAAGAAATTCTAGGACATGACATAATTAAGATGTGTGCTATGTTTTTTTTTTGAGAGTATTCTTCTAGTTGCTATTTGTACTTACAAGCTCAGTTGTTTTAGAATGAATACTGACTGTTGGTTGTAAAGTGCTTCTGCTTTGACATAGACTAGTTTTTAAAATCACTTAGGTCATTATAAATGTCTTCTCATTTTGGTTTATTAAGCCTTTTGTTTCCACTTTCTGTTCCTGCTGAAAAGTATAGTCTTTTTCAATCACCAGAAGGATCTCCTTCTGTCTTTTCAGTCAGGCATCAGCAATCTGTAACGTCAAGCCGTACAGAAGAGCTTTTAGTCTCCAGCTGGTGATTCAAGATTTCTACCGTAGTGTTAAGGGGCAGAAGAAAAACCAAATTACTGAGCATTCTATTTGTGAGTGAAAAAATAGAGAGAGTTTATGAAAAAGAGGAGCAGTGTGCACATCTGTCAGAAGCGGATAATTTGTGTAAATACAGGTTGAAGGGAATTGGCAAGAGAACATTAACTTAAAGGAGTACTTACAGGCAGACGATGTTGTATTTCAGAAATATTAATTGTACTTTCAGTGCATGTTAACGTTAAAATCAGGATTCACGGAGACTGTCGAGCCACGTTACCTGTACCTTAAATATTATAACAGTTGGTATAGCTTAAGAATGTTTTTTCTAGGTGCTGCGTGCAGTTTACCTCGGTCTGTTTAAAGTTCTGGTCTGAGCGTGTGGCGTTCCTAGCACGCGCCGGTGCAGATGGGAGAAGGCCTGGCTGTGCAGCGCGTAAGGAAATACTGGAGTTTTGTTGAAGCCTGTGCCAAAGAGAGCTGACACTGACAGTTCAGCAGATGTCCAACAGACACCTGCAGAAGACAAAGGATAAATAGAACTTTCCTTTTCAAGTACTTGCCAAAGCTACTTTAAATTTAAAGCTGCTTGAATTTTACTTTCAAAACAAACTATAATGCTAGTAACACTCGGTCACTTTATCTTTTCAACTTTTAATTCCTTTCTCTTCTTACCACAGGGCCACGACACACAGTGATTTGATCCTACGTGCAGTAAAACTGGGGATTCCGTATAAAGTAATTCATAACGCGTCAATAATGAACGCAGCGGGCTGCTGCGGTTTACAGGTAACGTTGTTGTGTGTATGCTATTCCACAACGGCTAAACTTAGCATGGGTGAGCTCTGCTGCTGCTGCGGCGGCGCGTGTTGCAATCTGAAGTCTGAAGATCTGGAGCAACCGTACACTTCTGCTGGCAGAAGCTGTTAACGCTTCCTTTTCAGCGTGCTGCGTGTCAGCAAAAGTCCCTTTCGGCGAGCGCCTGTGTGTGTGAATAGTAACACTTCTAGTCTTCTCTGCTCTCTAACTTCCCTCTGCCCCAGGAGACTTTGATATTTAAGTTATTTTACAGATAAAGCTTTGCTCGTGCTGGCTTCTTTTGACTTCTGATGGTCACCTGATAAGTTTAAGAATAAACCGGGTTGTTACTCTGTTGGGAAATACGCAGGTCTGCTCATAAAAGGAACACATGCACGAGCCTGTCTGTGTGCTCAACTCGGATCATAACTAATTCCAAAACCTCATCTAGGATGCATTCTTTCTCTCCAGGGTTGGCCTCTTTTCACGTTCTGCCCAGAGTCCTTGCTTAGCCAAGGACTAGAAGAACAAGTGACAGGTTTTGTGCTTCTTGAATGGCTAAGGTAGAAAGGCCTAGTGTCCTCCAAGAAAATACTTTACTACTTCCTTTTACAAACATATAGGTCCATTATTACCTTTCCTGCATGAAAAATGCTAGAGCAGTATATTTATCATAACTAATCACATACAAAAAGCTGCGTTAAAGCTTGCCCATCTTGTTTTCATTCATTACTTTAACATAGAACTTGCCCTCTCAAAATTCAGAATGGCTCCCTGTGTATGGGAACCCCTAAACCATTTCACCAAAACTGAAAACAAGCACAGGAATGTGCTAGAGACAGGAGCTGGGAGTTTGAACAATAAGTTATTGTCACTGAAGGAGGAAGCGTTCCTTGCTAGCTTAACATAAAAGAACACCGTTCTTCAAGTTACTCCTTCAAATTTACACTGACAAACTGCAATAGCCTTATTTCAGTGCTGTCCAGCAGCAGAAAATCTGTTGCGACAAGCTGGGCACTCTCTCTGGCTCTGGTGACATCTGAATGGTTTAGAAATACGAGAGCCTGCTCTGAGCTAGCCGTTCAGCAGCACTGTGCTGACGCCTGTTCCGAGACGTGAACGCTAATGCTGAAGGGAATGCAGCATAAGATTCACATTCTTCGTAATTCTTCCCGTGATCGCTTCCTTAGTGATACTTGCCTATTGCTGTAAGGCAAAATTTTATTTTAGGAAGGAAATAGGCTCCGTAGTGTCTTAAATCCACACGTTCAGCAGACAGATGGCAGCTGTCGCGTGACTGCGCTGACTGGGGCGGGTACCACAAGAGACGAGGCTGGGGCTCACCCTTGCCCCTTCTGGCTCTGTGGTGGTGCAAATTTTGCTTCTGCTGGCGGGCTGTTGGCAAGTAGTTTGTCCTACCCGCTGCCTTTTTACGTTCGTCGGGAAGGAAGGTGCAAGTCTTATATTCCCAAAGAGAGCAGGTGACTAAGTTTTCTGAAAGTTTGCTTCCCCACGACTACAGCTAGGCATAGGGAGGAGGAGCGTAGAGCTTCTAGGTTAATTGAAAAAAACTGGGAATACATTGCAAACCTTCCTATGGTCTTTTCACACATGCAGAGTTTTGGAGATGAGTTTCCATTTCCTTAGCCCACGGTGAAGGGAACAGACTCTGACGGAAATGCGATGTTATTCACTCTGGCATTAGTCCCCTTTTCCATTCGGGCTTGGGAGGGGCTGCCTTCTCCTAAGTCAACATTCCTGTTGTTGTATAAACCATTTTAGGAAATAGCCATCATATTGTATTACTGGATGGATTATAAGCAGCTGTATGTTTAACTCTTCATTTCACCGTACAGGCACGAACAGCAAGCGAGGGGTATCTTACAATTAAGCAGCCTGTGATTTAATTAGAGTTGGGGTGGAAGTTCATGATTTCTTTACTTCCATGGCTGTCTCCTGCCATCAATTTAGTTTTGGAGTTACTGTGTTTCAAATTGCGAAGCTGCTGTCAAGTTTAGCAGGGATTCCTCTTTTGCTTCACCACAGAAAAGGCTTGGCTTTTTTTTTTTT
>WHYT01017719.1:0-21575 GCA_009806455.1 Tetrax tetrax | reverse complement strand
TTTCTGAAAGTTTGCTTCCCCACGACTACAGCTAGGCATAGGGAGGAGGAGCGTAGAGCTTCTAGGTTAATTGAAAAAAACTGGGAATACATTGCAAACCTTCCTATGGTCTTTTCACACATGCAGAGTTTTGGAGATGAGTTTCCATTTCCTTAGCCCACGGTGAAGGGAACAGACTCTGACGGAAATGCGATGTTATTCACTCTGGCATTAGTCCCCTTTTCCATTCGGGCTTGGGAGGGGCTGCCTTCTCCTAAGTCAACATTCCTGTTGTTGTATAAACCATTTTAGGAAATAGCCATCATATTGTATTACTGGATGGATTATAAGCAGCTGTATGTTTAACTCTTCATTTCACCGTACAGGCACGAACAGCAAGCGAGGGGTATCTTACAATTAAGCAGCCTGTGATTTAATTAGAGTTGGGGTGGAAGTTCATGATTTCTTTACTTCCATGGCTGTCTCCTGCCATCAATTTAGTTTTGGAGTTACTGTGTTTCAAATTGCGAAGCTGCTGTCAAGTTTAGCAGGGATTCCTCTTTTGCTTCACCACAGAAAAGGCTTGGCTTTTTTTTTTTTCTTGTTTTAATCTGATTGTGATAAAAAAAACCTCTTTCTTTCTTTCTTTCTTACTAGAGAAAAACAGGAAACACCTTTATAGACTGTTCATGTGCGTAGTGAGCTGTAACTGCTGATTAGGCCCTTAGTAAAACACAGCTACAGCCTCCTCTGTTCACAAAAGAACATGTCTCTTGTCATCAGAGCAATGTTGCCAGCAGCATTCTGGTAGCTGCGCAGTTTTCCTGTACAGTAGGGAGTTACTGAAGGCAGCAGAGCATTAGTGATTGTTTGTCACCTTCAATTCATAGACACGTTTCTCGCCAAATGCCAAATCTATCAGATAGTTGAAAATTTAACTTTTTGAACTTCTAGGAAGCTCTCACAGATAGATCCAATGAGCTATGGCTACTGAAAGCAGGGGATAGTATAACTCAGCCAATTGTCAGTCTGACTGAGGATGAGTTACCATTCCCTGCTGCGGCTCCCTCTTTTACGCTATTCTTGCTGTGCCTCACTGTGTCAGGTTTTGTGGTTTTTTTTTTTTTTTCCCAAGGCTGAAGAACATCTTTTTCCCCCTCAAAAACATCCACCGGTGAAGAAAGCCAGGCAGCTCAGTATCTGTGCGCACAGCCAGGGAAGACAGGGAGAGGGGACAGAAGTCCCCAGGGGAAGGCCCAAATTCTCAGAGAGCACTTCCAGCAGGTAGTAACTAGTGAGGCAGTTCAGCTTTCCTCGGCAGCAGCTGCGCGGGAGTTGCGTAGCTTTGGAAAGCGTAGTATTTTAGGTTAACAGGCTTACCTCTGCTCCACCACCGCCCAGCTGCCCTGTGAGCCAGCCGTTGCCTCGGCTTTATCCGACTGGGATTCAGCATGGCAAGGGGAGAGCTTCGCCTTGCGGGTTCCTCTGTACCCACGCTCAGATTTTCAGAACAGGACTGAGAGATTGCCAAGGCTTTTAGCCCCAGAATAACAAGGCAGAAAACTCAGGATATCTCATTTACATCCGGGTTAGTTTGGGAAGGTCACTGGCCAGAATGATGCTCTCAGGACGGAGTTCTCTCCGCCCCGGTTCCAGTGACGTACCCGGGAGGTAGCAGTAGGGGTGGTCGAACACGTGAGGAAGACTCTGCATCGTACTGATCGTTACTCATGTGAAGGAATGATGCAACTTGAAATGGCTTTAGATAATGGCATTGCTCTGAAAAAAAGAGACTTGAGAACTAAAGTGCAAAGGTGGAGGCAAGCCATGGGATGAAACAAAAGACTAAAATGAGACACTCATTTCTGGGAGAGTGATTTTGCTTGTTTTGAAAGCATTAACTTTATATTTTGGTAGAGTAGCTAAGAAAAAAAACATGTCCTGGCAAAGACCTGCCTTTCTTTTGAGACATGCCCACTTTCCACCTGAATAGCTTCAGAACAAACATCTGCATGCCCCCTTGTTTCTTTCAGTGACTCATACTGATTTTTTTTTTCTTGTTTGCAGTCCAGTTAATTTTTGTAAGGAATTTACAGTTATAAAATAATTTTGTCTTTTAGCTTATCACTTAAATACAAAAGCAGTGCTTACTCTGTTATTTTTGAGTCTTTACTGAAAAAGTGAGTACATTTCCAGTGTCAAGTAGAAAAATATTACTTCTAGATAAGGAAGCTGAAGGATGCTGTCATTACTGGCTGTGCTCATAATGAAATAGAAAACCTGTTGTAGCTGCAGGAGCGGAACCTGAGGGTTACACCCTTTCCTAGTGCCCTAATCTTAAAAAATACTCTTTGCTCTAACAGGAGTGGCTCTATGCAAAATGTTTTCTATTCACTGAAAGTTACAACAAACTGTTTTCCATCACTGGTTGGTTTTCTCAAAGCTTCTGAGCCTTTTAGAAGTTGGCATTTGTTTCTCAAACCAATTAAAGGTTAAATCAGTTCTAGTCACACTACCTTATTACTCCCAATTGCTGTTCAACTTAGTGCCATTTGTCACCAGCAAACACAACCCAGAAACATCCATTTAATCAGAACAGAATTTTTTTTTTTTCTCCATTTGGAGATCTTTGTTTCAGATTAGTAACCCAAGCAACCAGGATGGAAAGAAATCATTGTTTGATATTCCTGGGAAGAGTCTTAGGAGATCATTAAAGGTAAGGTGACATTACCTTGGAGGGAAAAGCCTGTCCCATTCAACTTTGCTTGGAGTTTCTGAGTCTTTTGATAGCTGAATTTTGTTCTGCTTGTGGAGTGGCTATTTCCTAAGTGCTGATACAGGAGGCAGCCAAGAGAAAAATGTGTTCTTCCCCCCAGCTGCTTTTATATGATTTGTCTCAGCTGTCTCCTGAAAACTGCAATCATGTAGAGTGGGCTTCCCTCAGCCAACCATCCTTTTCCTCCCAGTTCCTTTCTCTTTGGCATGTACTAAGGAAACAGGAGATTTTGGGGACAACTGAGCCAATCTGTTGGCTTGCAGTACAAAAAGGAGTTGTAGCCCCATGTGTGTGAGCGGTAAAAACTTTCCCTTTCACGTGAAGGTTCTCATGAGGGGTGTTCAAAGCTGCTAAAGCTCTGTGGTACTAAATAAGATAGTGTAAAGGGCTAGAGCTAGGCTTGTGGTTGTTTCATACGACCAATTGCAAGCAAAAATGAAGCTTGACTGGTTCTTGCCACCTCTTTGTTGATGATTATCCTACTTCCTAAGCTTTAGGAGAAAAAGCCTCTTGGTGTCTGTCAGTGGGATGTGAGCAGGCCGTGCAGTATCTTCGTTTGCAGAAGGCACTTGGCCTGCGAGAACGATCTGCGCTATAACCTGCGACCGTCTCAACACGGAACGTAGCCGAGGAGCGGTTTGCAGGCACTGGCACGTAACGATGAGATTCCTTTTCACCTTCTTCCCCTGACACGTATCCAGTTCTGAAGCTGCCTGAAATTTTAGGAGAGGAGGTAGGCTCGTAAGTGAAGAATTGCTTTGTCACCATTGCAGCTGAGACAGCAGTAATTCTGGGAAAGATGCTGTAAAAATAAATGTCTGCATTTTGAAATGTTTACTTTGTGGTTTCTGTGCAGCTGTTGCTCTACTGACCTTTAATATTATCTGGCCTCTTCTCTCCTGCTTGCTTTAGTACTTTTGAGAGGGGATGGGGGAATCTTCCTTTTTTAATTTCCCTATTTAGTCTCATCTTGTTCCTTCTTTTTATGCCCTAGATATTTGTGGTGATTAGCCACACCAGTATTTTAAGTGAGGACCGTTGATCTGGACAGCTTCAGGTGTCTAATGTCATTCAAACTGGCCGCTAACGAAGTTGCTGGGTAGTTTCATTGAAATACCTCTTGCATGCAGGCTTTCCAAGCTGAGATCATGGTGCAGCACTTTTTCTCTCCTAGTTTATTCCGCTCTCTCAATTCTGCTTGTATAACAACGAGGAAAATAAGAAATGTCATTCATAGAAGGGTTAAAAATACTGACTGCGAGCAGGCAGCTCGGTACCAAAAGCTGTCAGACATTCTTTCATATGATGTGTGTCAATGAAATAGGAATTTGTAGCGTATTCTGTGTGAGTTGGTATTTTGGGAGAGGCGGAGAAGTCGAGCAGACAGAGCGTTGCCTCGCGGTAGAGTTCTGGCTTCCTTTCCTGCCTTCAGCTATTGCATTGCAAAATTTAAGGGCACAAAGCTTTGCTTAAGCTAATTACTACTTGGGCGGGGGGGGGGGGGCTGGGGGGGGTATTTCCAAAGACTGAGGTCTTTCAAAATGTCCTTTTGAAATTTTTCTGTGAAGTTCTTGAGCGTTAGGGAGAAGGTAAGAAGGTTAGTTTCTGAGCTGAGAAGCCGAAATGTTGGTCCAGCCATTTCGCTGCGACCCTTTGAAATTCAGGCGCAGAAGACCGCTGTGAAACTTCATTTGCTGTTGCCTCTCTTTAAAGCTGTGCCAGCAACAGCATGATCATTTCACTGACAGTATACAGAGCTCTTCATTGTCTTAGGAAATTTCTTCTTGACAATCTCAAAGCATGACACTGATCTGTAGTTGTGTTGTAATACACCTTGGTTAACAAACGTGTCACCATCTTATTCCAACCACAAGCAGGATTTCTGGAATTTTGGAGCCTACTTAGTCTTTTATGGTTGGTGGAAGGAGTATTTTTTAATTTCATTAGACCCTGGCTCTGGCCTGTTTCATCTTGTTGGTGTAGAAGCCACTTCTGTGCTGCCCAGGTGCTGAGAAAACAAGTGAATTTTTTGAGGTTAGAAGTACAGTTTTCTATGACATCAATACTTTGTGAAGATATTCAGGTTATTTCTACTGAATAGACAGGCTACTTCAGACAAAAATGTTTTATTCTTATTTGACATGAATGCAAAACCTGGCAAACAAAGGATGGATTCAGGAGATCTGCCTGGTAGCGCTTGCACAAGAAGGATAACTTGCTGAACATCTTTTTGGCAAAAACAATGGAGAATCTTTGTAATGACCAATGGAAAAGAGAAGAATGACAATCACAACAAGTGCTGTAGGGGATTAAGTTGAATGCCCAACTTGTTTTTAACACGTGGATGAGTGGTTTAAAAGATCTGGTTGCCAACAAAACACTTCCCAGATGGTAACGTTTTGCCCATTTTTGCACATCCTTTTCTTGGCTAAAATGCAGAGGTGGAAGTTTCTCTCCTTCGGGTTATTAAAACGCCAGAGGGACTGGGACGAGATTTGAAGTTAATTGAGGCCACTTTCTGTGCTGAAGGAGGGCTGCTGCCCTTTGGGAAGAGGCTGCGGTGGCTTTCGGGTGACAGACGGTAAGCTAGTTGGTTAGGTTGCTGCAGGACATTTCAGCAGTTGTTGATGACAAGGTGTACACTCTGAGGTGCTCTAATAGCGAAGGGGAGAAAGAGAAACGCGTTGTTCCAGTCGTTTTTCTTCAGATTGAGTACAAAATGGAAAGAGTTCTAGCTCGCCACATTAAAAACAGGCAAAACATCTCTCTTTTCTTTTTCTAGAACACAGCCTTGAAATAGTTAACAAGGTACATCAGGAGCAATTCATTTGGTTCAACGTGTATTTAGTTTACTGGAAGAACCCTCGGGTTGTGAAATGTGCGCTGGGTGTTCTTGTCCTTGTGCTAGAAATATTTAAAAGAGGAAATGTTTTCAGTAATATTCCTGGCATCTTTGAATAAACACTGTTCCTATAAGCATGAATGGTTAAAAGTTAAGCTTTTGCTCCCTTGAAACAAACGTGTTTCTGATTTGACTCAAATTCTGCTCTGCCAGCATAAAGGAGTTAAAACCGCAACCTAATGCCGCAGTAAAGTCAGTATGCATAGGGGAAGCCCCACCTGGCACCGAGCTGCCAGAGCTGCTTCCACGTAGCGTCCTTTTCTCTGCTAACAGCACAGACCCCTCCTTGGAAAAGCCCTTTTCCCTTCCAGGTTTGCAGAGAAGGTGGGGAGGTTCATCTGCACAGCCATTGTTTTTCTGGTGGGCTTGAGCAGACAGAATATTGGCAAGCTGGAAAATCCATCTGGGATGGCCACATTCCAGAGCTGAACTGACCAAAATTGATGCCTGGTTTTACCCTTTTTCAAAATCTTCCAAGCCAGATGCTGCCTTAACATTACATATGGCTTTGGCTTTTGCATCCCTGGAAATTATCGGCAAGACTATCGCTTCAAATGTCTTCACGGAGATTTGGGACTTACAGTAATAAATAATGTTAAGGCTGAGAATAAAACCAGCGAGTACGTTTGACATAGGATCTACTAGCAACACTTTTCTTACCGTACGGGCATTCAAAATGTTGCACATCTCTGCTTCGTGCACAATCTGCCCCTGTCTTCCGATCGGCACAGCCACCGGCTCTTCAGACCGTAACTTCTTTTCCACGGAGCAGCTTTCATCTGCAGGAAAGGGCTGTTGTAATACAAATACTGCTGTATCAGTAGACTCAAAACAGTGTAAGTATTGTGAGATGATCAGAAGTTGCCTAGCCTTAAACAAAATAAGAAATAATAATTTGGGTCCTAGTCTTAAAACAGTTTTTGCCTTTAGAAGGACTCCAGAATTAAGTAACGAAGAATAGAAGGTAAATTGAAAAACTGAATTCAGGCATAGGTAAAAAGTTTACAGGTAGTTCATTAGTTGTCCTTTAACATGCTTTACTCTTTGGAGAGTAAAAGAACAACAGTCTGTATTACAAAGAACAAAAACCAGTTCACTAATTACAGATTTTGTTAAAAAGAAAGGAGGAAATGCAAAGGCATGCACTAAAACTAGTCAAGAGGTAGACTTCTCTACCCTGTGTGTGCACAGGGCAGCTTTTCTAAAAGGAAGCATACTTTTTGATGAAATATTTCATTAGGTATCTATGCAAGAGCAAATTTAAGGATCTTACAGGAAAGTACTCTCCCTGCGGCACGAAACTTCTTTCTTAACTTGGCTCAGGACTTTGCAGTCTTGCCGACTGTTCGCAGTTTTCGTAGCATTTTTATTGCATGCTCTGTTTTTTCTTACTGCATTTGTTTTGTTCTACAGTTGTACCATTTTGGAGAGACGGTTTCTATCGTTTTCTGGACAGACGTGTGGAAGCCAGAGAGCTTTTTTGACAAGATCGAGAAGAACAGGCAGAATGGAATGCACACACTGTGCTTACTGGGTAAGCAGCAGCTACGCCGGTTCCTTAGCTACCGTCTTCTGCGTCGTCCCGAAACAATAGCGATAGGCACGAGATGAAGGCTGTGATTAAATAAACGTTCTTAGCGAACACGTATCTTTGAAAACATACCAAAATTTGAAACATCAGCATATGCGTACTTACTCATTGTTCGTGCTACAGTGGCCAGGAATTTCTTAATTCCTGTTCAGAAAATCTGTAAGAAATTATAGAATCACAGAAGGGTTTGGGTTGGAAGGGACCTTTCAAGGCCACCCAGTCCAACCCCCTGCCAGGAGCAGGGACATCTCTTGTAGAAGTAAAGTAGGAACAGGAGGCCCCTGTTTGCTCTAAAGATCACTGTGATTTTAAGCTGGATCTAGCTCAGGATCCAAATCAGATTGCAGCCCACAGCAGCTATCCTTTATTGACTCAGGTTAGAACTCAAGACACCTGACTTTCTGGGGAGCTAAATGGGACATTTAACCACATTTCTACTTCGTAAGGGGAGAGTCTGTTTCCTAAATTATCTTCTCTAAAGATGTTTTGCCAAAAGGCGACTGCCACCTGAGAAGCTTCAGTGCTGCAAGAAATCCTTGCTGATGGTGGAGCTGAAACAGAATACAGCTCCCAGCAGAGACAGCCCCAGGCTGTCCCGTGGTGCTGTCTGATCTTCATCCTACCCAACAGTCCTCCGCTGAAGGCCACTGGCTGAGTAACTCTACTCGTCTACACAACTCCTTAAAGATTACGCAACTGCCTGCTTATAAACCATGAGCCACTTGCATATTTGTAGATCTAGTTACACACCATCTTTTAGACACAGCTGGGATCTAAGAGAACACTAATCTCCCAGTGCTAAGTAAATTAATATTTTAAGTAAAAACAAAGTCTGCGGTAACCGGAGGATCCTGAGCAGGAAACAATTTAAATGGGTAAGCATCACTGCACATCAGACTTGCCAATGCCTCGAAAGTTGTTTGCGTTCAAAATTGTCTAAAAGTCAGAATTCTGGTAATTTGTTTTAAAGAAGGGTGACTACACAAGTGTTTTTAAAAAGGATTATTACAACTATAATACGTTAAAACAAAGTATTCTTTGGATATTTTGCATAATCATTTCTACGATCTCCCTTTTGAATTTTTTAAATAGAGTAGTAAGAGAGCAAAAATTTTGAACCCATAAAATGTAATGATAGATCTCGTGTTTCAGGGACAGCTGCTGTACCTGCTCCCAGCTGAAAACTACCAATCACCAAATTAATTGTTCCCTTACTACTACCTGCTCATTCTGGTCTATGTATGGGTTGGTTATCCAGCTAGACTGGATTACCGGATAAGGCACGGGACACAAAAAGGTTAGGGCTGATGACCTTCTGAATTCATCGACATACAAGCAATTTGTTAAACTGTGCACTAATCTTCTTGCAGCTTTGCATTTTCAACTCCTTTCATCAGAGTCACTTTGATTTAGGAGTTGATCGTATAACTTAAGCGATGCTTTTTGTAAAAAATCAATATTAAAAATGGATCAGTCTTTCACGATGATAATATTTGGGGGGCATTTCCATAGAGATAACGTTCGATTCCCTCTTGGAGAGACTGGTCAATTAGAGTTCCATAGAACTGCAGATGTGCAGAGTCTTACCTGACCCCCCCTTCTCTATTTTTTATTTTTTTTTTCTCAAATCCTTTTTTTTGTTCCCATAACAGGAGATTGTTCTAAATCTTGATGGGGACAGGAAGGAAGTGCTAACGAAAGTCAGGTTCCTGCGTGGCAGTAATGTAATCATTGTCCATCAGCCATGCTGGTGTACCTTTTGTGACCACAACGTACTCATAATTTGTAGTTCCAGTCCTCTGGTGCGTTAAACACGTTGGCATTTAGCTGTCCTATGGTAAATATGCCTGCTGTTTGTATACTTAGCAGGATTTTTATTTGTCTGTGCCGCTCTGAAATCTGTGAAACTTGGCCTATCTTGGGATAAATTCACATGCATAAAATCACAATATTTTGTGATTAATTCACATGAAACAGTGCAACGTAATCCATACTCCTTTTTCCTGTAATAGCTAAAATGTTGTTAGGAAGTTTGTAGAATCTGCCAATTAAATAAAGCTTTCCCTACGTAGAAAACTAAGTGGGAAGTTTGTAGGTAACTTGTATTCTCGTATGTTTTGTTCTGCAGATATTAAAGTGAAGGAGCAGTCTCTGGAGAATCTAATGAAGTGAGTACTGTTCTGAAAATCTGTAGAAACACAGAGTTTTTTGCCCATGGTCTAATACTGAACTTACCTGCATCCTCCTCTTGTACTTCTCAGCGGCCGCGGTCTTTTGTTTCTTACACGGAGTGAAACTTTTGTGTTCATTACAACAGGACCTGGCTTTACTTACCGTGATTGAACGAAGCTGCAGTAGATAGAATCTTTCTTTTAACTATTTCTGTGAGCAGCTTTCCACTTGGCACACGAAGCGTTACTTGACGACTGTTCTATCCCATCCTGAAAGAGCCGAAAGCGTTCCGAATTCCTTGCACTGGCTAGGAACAGTGTGAAGTACTGAACGTGTACCACCCTTTTTAAACAGCTACATAAGCAATATCTAGAAAATGCTCTTCAGATCATTTCACCGTATTCCAAAAAGCTCTTGCCACATCTTACTCACCCCTCTGCAGTCTGGGTGTTTTGACAGCGGTGGAGAGAAGTGGTTACTTTATACGCATGCTGTAACTCTGGTCCAAAGGAGCTTTTGTGAAGTCTCACAGTATCATTGAGGTTTGTTTATTCTGGAGTTTCAAAATAAATCAGTTTGACTGAACCCGCAAGTTGGCAAAGAAAGCGGCATTTCATTTAATAACGTATTTCTAGTCTGTAATCATGTCTGCAGGGCACTTGACAGAAAACCAGTAGTTTGCCCTTGAATTTCAGTCTAATGCGTCTTTCAGGAGTAGCTGCAAAACCTGCATGGTGCTTCCAGCAGCTGAATTTGCTTTTAGGACTCCAGTGATCTGCCAGCTGGAGGCTCTGCTGTTTCACGGGTGTGGGGGGAGCACAAGAGACTTCTGTCTTCCTTAAAAACTCTCCTTTTGTCTAAAGGCCCAGCCTGAGAGCCCCGGCCTCTTCAAGTTCAATTTGCTGGTCTAGAGGTTTCTTGAAATAAACTGGAAGAAGGGATAATGAAATGGGTTAGATGTGAAATTTTGCTCCTTTTCCTTCCCTGCAGAGGAAGAAAGATTTATGAGCCACCACGCTACATGAGCGTGAACCAAGCTGCGGAACAGCTTCTTGCCATCGTTCGGAACAGGAGGCTCCAAGGAGAAGAACCAGGTATGACTACTGCAGCGGTTCCGTCTGCAGCTACCCCTCTCAAGTCACCCTTACTGGTGGGACTCTGAACTCCACTGCCTTCCTCTTCATCTTAGCATGCTCTTGATCTGCAGTTTCCTCAAAGTGAACACAATTCCTGACTGAATTTTGTATTCTACTTCTGCCGTCTTCTCATTTTTGCTTATAAACATCCCTAAGCTACAGCTTTGTTTTCTTTGAAGAACAACCTTCTTGGAGGCCACTCCAATGATTTATTAAGAAAGCAGCATTAAGGTTTAAGCACTTTGAGTACTTTTTCTTTCATTATAAGACTATTAGTTAATCAATTAAGCATTTCATTTTCTTTCTTACAGAAATAACTGAAGACACAATTTGCGTTGGCCTCGCACGTGTGGGTGCTCCAGATCAGAAGATCGCTTCAGGCACGCTGTATCAGATGTCTACGGTGGAATTAGGCGGTCCTCTACATTCCTTGATTGTCACAGGCACCATGCATCCTCTGGAATTAGAAATGCTTAAGCTTTTTTCTGTAGATAGCTCCAGTTTTGAAAATAATGCATTTCCAAGGACCACTTAAAGATGGAATAAAAATTTAAATGCCCCATTTTTATTTAACGACGGCTTAAAGTTATTGCTGTGAATATTCAGAGCTTGCTTAAGTGCAGTTATATTGCATATCCCGTGAAAAGACAACCCTGTAGGAACACAAACCTGCTTTTACCTGAGGCTACAAACTGCACGCTGCATCTGCTGGTATCAGCTTCTAACACAGACGCCTGCAGAGACCTTTAAACCATCAAACCCTTGGGCTGGTTCCCTTCGTTGACATCTGCGCCAGTCGCAGGCTGACGACCAGGCTAAGAGGTGCGAGTGGAGAACTGAGGAAGCGTACCAGGTATCTCTGGTGTCACCTTGGCTGTAGTACATTAACAAAGCCCGCTGCATCCTTTGTTGTGAGAGCGTTTTACATGGTACATTTCGCTTTTCAACTCAGAAACGGAGTAGTTCTCCACCAACAGAAACCATTAGTGTGGAAAACGTGTTAGGGCTGCATCCATCTTTACACTTCGGAGAGGGAATACAGACAGGTGAGAACGTTCTTTATGTCTAAACCAGGAAAAACAAGAACTCACCCTTTGGCCAGCTGGTGAAACAGAGGGTGAAGCTGCGCAGAATTTCTTATGTCAATTGCAACTTAAAATAGAACGGGATTTCTTCAGATGTTACTGCTAGCATTTTTGAAGGGCTGCACTCGAACTGCAGCAACCGCAATTAACCTCAAGTCAATTCTCAGGAAACAGACTGCAAGAATTCTCTTTAAAATCAGCTAATGGATGATGGTGGTCGCTCTTTCAACGACTCCTCACAGTATGTATGACAACAAAGCAGACCTGCATGCCTATTTTTTTAAAACTGAAGATTTATTGGAAAGAAATTTGATCCCATATCTTTTCAGCAATATAGGACGTTTAACATTTTATATAGATTGTATTCAAGTAGAAAAGATTACATTAAAAATTTCTAATATTGCACTTGGGACAAGTCATGGCTAAGCTACTAACATTAGCATTCCAGAACAAAATCATACACAGTCTTCAGAATTTTAGCGAGCTGCCTTGTGTCATCATTAAGTTTTTCTTACAGGTATTTTGAGATACTTTCCTATTCAACTGAAGCTCACTGCTGAGAGTAATTCCTGTCAGTCAAAGGTAAAGGCAAGCGAGATGCTGAATGCAAGCACTATGCTGTACGCTACCAGGAATGGTTTTGGCAATTTCTTCATTCACAGCATTTCACACTTCAGCCAAAACACCGCAGCGATTCATTTAACTCTTGTACGAGATCCCAGCACGCACACGAAACACTTCAACGCACAACTCCTTTTACACATTATTTCCGCCGAATTACCACACGGGCAGCAGCCTTTCGTGGCTCACAGTCACAGCCAAGTCGACGAGCACGCGGTGAGACACGCGGTCTTTGCACGCCGGGCACAGCGGAGGCGCAGCTGGCATCTTTTCACATCACAGTCTCTGGCCAAGGAAGTCCCATCAGGGATGGTCACTGCAACGCAGCCCCAACGGAGGAGAAATACAAAAGGGAATCCCGGCAAATTGCGGCTGGGGATTGTCGCAGAAGGAATTCACCACTGACTTGGTATGAGGGAGCAGAGAATGGATTATTAAAAAAGAAAAGCCCTCTATACTCATTCCCAAACACGCTGACAAGGGGTGGGATAATCGCAAATCGTAGCGATCCCCCCGGTCTGATGGCTGCTGGGGAAAACGGGACAGGGCTTAATTAGGAACTGGAGCTGTTAGTCTGAATTGGTTATTAAAGATCTTGTTACATGAGTATTGATTAGGATTCACATTTTAGAGAAGCACAAAGGTTTCTACAGCTGAAATCTGCACCGTGAGAGAAAAGCCACGAACTGCACAATCTGATCGCACAGCGAGTGCAAAGGGTGGAAAACTGCCGATCAGCAGCGGCTCCTCTCCCTTCCTCTGTCTTGTTTTCATTCCCAAACAGGTGAACTTACAACAATTAAAGAAAGATACCCTTGCTTTACTTCACCTTTAAACCTAGCTTTTCTTCTTCAGAAAAAAAAAAAAAGGAATATTAAGAGCCGCTAAGGTCCATTTCATTAGTAGCAGCAGTTTCAATTTTTATGTACAAATAGTGTCAGCAGCTCCTGCCAGTGATGCAATTAAACTTTCACTTGGTTAGCGGTATTACGTAAAGAGCCGAGTCATTTGTTTCATCATCTCTGGGTGTCAGCCGTTCACGCAAACCCTTGTTTAAACGCTGTGTCTCCAATAAAGTGGTAAAAGCAAAGTGTTCTATAACAAGCTAAGAGTTAGGAAATTAGCAAAACACAAAATAATGGAGCTTTAACTCAGGAGAAGAAAAGCTGCACTTCCCATTGCATGATTTATACTCTCCTAAAACCTGAGCAAATATCCCTTACTAAGTGAAAAAATAAATCAGGTGCCGCTCTGTGCACTGACATACTAGATGTGAGCGCAGTTACCTGCTGGATATGTCATCTGCTGTCTTCTGTAGAATTTTGTGATGCTTACCCTTTCTCAGAAAGCCTGAAAAGGCTTAAACTCCTTTCAATCTGACTTCCCCACGCTATCCTCAATTATATTTAACAAACCAACAACACATTTCTTACTGTAAAACCATCAAGGTGTCCTTAGAAACGACCGAGAAAGTGCTCTCTTGGTTAGAACTCAGACTTGTACGTCGGCTTCCAACAGTCAGCTAAGTCCTTGTAAGCAACAAAAAGATGCCAAATGATTACTGAAATCAATATTGTGTAATTACAACCAGCTTACAGGCTTTGCCACTCAATTTCCCATATTTAAAAAGTTTGTAGACGTACATCTTAAAAAAAAAACCAAACAAAACCCCACAACAAACCAACCCAACTGCCACACAGGCAGAGTCTCACTTGGAAACAAACCGTAGCAATTGTCTTTTCTTGAAGGAAACTAAAAGAGCGGCCCGGCCCAGTGTCTTGGCACTACAGTATTTCAGCAAGTCCAGGAACGCTCAGTCCCAAAACATGCCGGTATAAAAATGGTACAAACCCAAGCCTGCTCTTGGATCATGACACAAATGCAATGGAGTTAGCTGGTACTTGCTTTTAAAGTGGTAGCAGTTGACCTTTAGCCTCACACAGTAGTAATATTAACGATTAGAAAAAAAATAAAATCAAGAAATCGCGCTGTCAGCCAACAAGAAGCAGTCTACATGCAGCTCACTGCAACAGCGTCCGAGGGATCTCCGCGCTATCATCACAACCACATTTTAATTACCTTTTCTGTGAACATACATGCAAATAGTATCTTAAACTGCAATATTCCAATCTGCTCAACAGATTCTTTGCACCCCTCCCTGCTCCATGTGTTTTTCAGATCCCATCCTCCAGTCAGGAACTCCAGGCCTGGCAGAGCATCGGCAAGAGGGATGTGGAACAGCGCAGCCGGCTGGAGGGGCACTCTGTGCCGGCATCCCCAGGATCGGGAACAGGGATAAAGAAGGATCTGAAGACTGGAAGAGACTCAAACGTAAAAGCAATATGCATGTGGGCTTTTCCTGCTGGTTTTCTTTACATCCAGTTTTCTGTTCCAAACACCAGAGTACGCTCCTAAGCTTTTACAAAATCAACATTCACGTTTCAATCTCTCATCTGGAAAATTCAGGAATCGCTTCTCAATTTGGCGACCACTGTGTTTTCACAGGAAAAAGAGATCAAAATTTAGGTGCTATATAGGAACAACAGAATTAATGCAATAAACTCTTAATCTCTATCACGTATTCAGCAACATCAGTGGGAAACAAACCCCTTCTGCAAAGGAATCTTCGGTACTCTCGCAGTGCCCGGCACTTCTTCACAGACGTCGTCAGCTCCCGAGGGCCTCGGTTTCAGAACCACCACGTATCGCGTCCCTGAAGAGTACTTAAAATCCATCCTCATCAGGAGCGGCTCTGATTTATCAGAAAAATGCCTGTCTTGATTTTACGTCGCAGTGTTCTGTTTGCAAAAAAGTCCTCTTATAAAATCTGCCATTACTAAATTAGCTAACACAGCATAGTGGAATTATAATCTGTAATACCGAGTATAGCAGATTGTCTTTGAAAGCAACGCTCAGATTGAAGGCGTAAAATGATCATAAATGCTATAAAAATATGACAGACTAACGTTTCTGGAAAAAGAAACTTACTGCACTGAGAGTTCTTTTTTTTTTCCATGAAAACACACAAGGCTCCAGTAAGACAGTAAAAAAAATCAGACTTGTCCACCTGGCAAAAGCATGACGTTCAAGAGCATGAACCATGGTCCTCATTTCTGTTTCAGGTAGAACCACCAGGAATAACCGTTTTCAGTATTTGGAAAGGCAAAAGTTCTCTCACCAATCACTTTAATAAAAATTATTACACCCTATTCCAATCAAGGAGATTTAAACTTTCACAAACAATTTAAGGATTTCTTTTTTTCCCCGCCACATAAATTGGAAGATCAAACACTTCAAGCATTTCTTCCATCACCAGCATCTTCCCTCAGCTGCCTGTTATTTCACTGACTGTCAACGTGAGCGGCGCCACGTAACGTCTCATGACTCTCAACCGCATGAAGAGACTAAGAATTGGACGTAAATCTATTATTTTGACGAAAATAATTGCCGCAAGATACGTGCAACAAAATATCCAGCTTGTTTTGAAAGCAAGTCTCTTCACAACAGCTTTGCCTTTTCCATGTAGAATTTTGGTAAGATGCAAATACAAGGGAAGTCTAACATCTACAGTTATGCAAGTACACAAACCCCGCTACATCACTAGGAAATGATCAGGCTGCATACAAGATATTCGTAAAAGTAATAAAACCCTTTGATGCTCCGTATTTATGCTGGCAAATACCTCCCCCTCATATAAAAGGCACTTTGAAAACCCAATATGGTTTGTTTCATTAAGTTTGCCAAGTACAAACAATTGTACAAACATACAATTCTATTGAAGCATGTCAGCCATTGTGACATCATCTACAAAACAAGTTTCCAATTGTTGATAACACTGGTTTTATGGGAATGAGCAGTGGTTTCAGCAGCTTTACTGAAGACACGACAGGGTTTCCAGTACCACAACCTTAGTAAGTAAAAAAACCCTCAAAGACTAAACAAGTTTAGGGGCCACAGAAAGGCAAGACCCAGAGTCCATAACATTCATTCCATATTTGCTCCTTAGAAGTGAACTCCATCCGCGGCCCAAGGGCAGAAATCTATTCAGCCAATTCCAGAGCAGTGGTGGAGGCAGGCTCTGTCCTTAGAAGTACGTTGTTATACCATTACAGTACAGAAAAACTTTGGTCCAACAGCACAATTTCAGAAATTCACTACATGGCTGCGACATCAATCTGTATGTAAAGCTGTCTTACTCCTGCCTGTGGAGAAGAGAAGGAAAGTTTAAAAAAAAAAAAAAAAAAAAAAAAAAATCAAATCAATAAAGCCAAAGCGATTTAACTGTTCTGAATGCCAGGCCACATCAGTAAGTTACCTCGCAAAAAAAAAAACCCTCTGTATCTTGTTTTTCTCAATTCATCTTCTGCTTTTAGCGCGTCTTTCACTGAGATACTGGCAATGTGGAAACCTCCAAACTCTGAACACACAGTGCTCCGCACACTCAAGTACGCACAGGTAGTTATAGATTAACACCAGCTTTGCTACGTTACCTCTTCTCCTTCACCCTCAGTCTAGCTCCCTTCCTAGACACGTGGCTCTTGATACCGGCACAGCCACAAAACAGCTGAGGAGCTAATGCCTTACTTGGAAAATACAATCTTTTGGAGACCTGAGATGTAAAATTAGTTTTAATCTAACAGAACGTTGTGCATAGTCCTTCCCTAGAAACATTCCTTAGCGTTAAACTACACGATCTGCAGAATAAGCCATGCAGACTCATTTCTACCTACTCAATAACCTAGAGCTGTACGTGTGGAACATCTCAGAAAGGACCAAACTTTAAGAATAAAGTTCAATTTTAGAGTTATTTGTAACAACAATCCTCCCCTCCCTAAGTCTCTAACATCAAACCAAGTACGTGTGTTTATTTTTATTGCGTTCTCCATGACTGACTACTTTAAAATTCCTTAAACATCAAGGAGTTCAAAAGAATTCATGCACTCGGGCAGCACGTTGTAGGGTTGGCTTCAGGGGTGCTTCTCCTTAGAGTTCAGAAACTGAGTATATGCAAGATGCACTAAAAAAAAAAAAAAAACCAAACAGAAAAATCCAGTCTGGAATTTGTCATAAATGTTATAAAACAGTTAATAAAAGGGGCACTTTTCAGATGCATACATGATTCACTAAGCTGTCACAGACACGAGTGGCCAGCAGACCAAGAGAACATTTAGGAAAGAACGTCCACGTGAGCACGTAAGGGCTTTCCCCACAGCAGAAAGCTTTGAAAAGAACATTTATGCAAGCATTAATTAAACTGTTGACAGAAGTGGTTTTTATTTACAGTATCAAATATCCCTAATCCAAAGCCTCCTTTCCTCACTGTCAACTGACCTAGAGAAATAATTTACATATCTCCAAAGTATCACCCTTCACCTGACAAAACTTTGTTACCTAAACCACTGATTATAAACAGGAATATTTGTCCCCTTTTCAGCCACAGAACTCTGTTACTCAAAAGCAGAGAAAGAACGTAAGGGTAAATGTAATAGTTTTTTGAAATACAGTCCTCCAATGTCAAAAATAAACCCAGGATGTTTGGCTCTGGATGATCTACCAGAGGAAGTTTCCAGCTTTATTCTTCACAAAGTTCTCTTGCTGGACAAGAATTTTCTGTTTTATCTTCACAGATTCTATTTGTAAACCATTCATAACCAGAATACGCAGTCAGACTGAACTTCATGTTTAATGGTTGAAAGCATAAGGAAGAGACAGAAAAATCTCTCTGAAATTGTTAAGATTTTAATCTTAAGGCAAGACCCATCAACTTTAACAAAGCTTCTGCTGTTCACAAGAATCCTGGCATTTCGCATTAGCTACAAGTGCTATCAAATACATCGCTAGCTATACAAAAAATAGACCCCGTAGGGAAATAAACCACTTGTACAGAACTTGACAACTGATAGTGACCACCACAGCGTGGATGTTACTACAAGACAACGAAATATGCAGAGACCACGGATTCTTAGACTAATACAGCATCAGCCCAGGGAAAACTGACGTGGGCTCAGTCTGCGGTTGGAAGCCCTGTCCTGATGGAAGCCTCATCTATTTTCTTGGTTCCTTATAGCTCAATAGAGGGTTTCAACTTAATTTGATACATCTCAGACAACTACAGCTGTTATTTCCATTAAAGTGGCATCAAAAACTAATGCAGAGAGGCACAGCAATTCCTTCTGTGCTACTCAGTATTTTGAAATTGCTGGAGCAGAGCTGCTTTTCAAAACACGCTGGTACCAAAACCAGAAACATTTAATTTTTCTTGATAAGAATTTCAATGTCACATCACGTGACAGGCAGTTTGCACTTTGAGATGAGACTTACCTGAGTGAAAATATTGTGAGTCTGACTTAGAATCCACCTTCCATCAGCATCAGGAGCCACTAATAGTTTCAAAGTCCCTATGTAAACATCAGTACAGAGGGTCCAGAAGTGTGGATCATGTAAACTGTAAACTCCTTGCAACTGCTGCACCTAAAAATATAAGCAAATTAAAAAAAAAAAAAAAAACAGATTTCAGAAAATGTTTATCTGTACTATGTTTTTTTACAGAAAATACTATAACAGCCGATGTATTCTTTTATTCCTCCAATTTGCGATACTTCCCTTAAATTCCTTATTACTACCTCAGTAATTGTAAAGAATGTGAAAACATACAGATTGTAGGTGTCACAATTTTCTGTCTTACTGCACTTACATGTATTTCTAAGTCTATTTTACTGAAACCACTTCTGAAAACAGCAGTGTGCAATAAAGAAAAATCAGTTATTAAATTTGAGAGGGCATTCAATGAAAACAGTAATTTTTGCAAATGCAGGAATTTTCCCGTAAAAAAAATTGTGAGAGATTCTAACTAGTAACAAAAATATATTAATATTTCTGTATTTTCTGTTAATCCATCTCACTTTACTAGAGACAGAACTAGATTTTGAGGGAAACAAAAACTGAACCAAACAAAAAATATTACGCACTTTGTGGCAGCACAAAGTACTTTAAAAGGAAAAAAGCTTCAGGATCTATTTCTCTAAACCAACATAGCTTGTTTTAAAACACAAACTCAGTTGAAGCTACGTACAATTTAGGACTTGAAGCAAACCAGTACCTCCATTTGTACAACCTAAGGAACCTTTCACAGGCATTCCTGGAAAAACATTACAAAATATCCTCATACACGCAGTGGAGGTTCGTTCAGGCTGCAGCTCGATCAAAGGCAAAACTGGTTTAAGAGCTCACCCTCTGGTAGCACTGAGGCAAGGTATTTTCCAGGGAAGGAGGAGTTCGCTGCATCAAAATTCCAATGGATTCTTTTAAAAGTGGAACGATACTGGAAAGAAAAAAGGAAGTTAGCTACTATTACATTTTGAAAAGATGTAGAACAAAGAGCAATGTAACATTCCTTAATGCTCTTGAATATTTTTTCTTTGGTTGTTTCACCAGAAGCCAAGAAAGTTGCCACAAAAACCCGGTGCAGGAAATAAAAGGATTTACAAATTGCTCTGGTGTCTTACTAACGGCTAGATTACTTCTCCATAGAGACAACCGGTAGACAACAAGAAAAGACTGATAGCTTAATCATGGGATTTCAAGATGAAATCTCTTTGTGTCTTAAAAGTTCCAAGGCACAGCAGCTGATAAGTATAGCTCCAAACCAAAACCTACTTCCATGGTGATCACTCACAACCAGCCACAAAAATACGCAACTGAAATGGTTTCTGCTTTTGTGTTTGGCTTAAGGCATATTTTTCTTATGAACTAAGAGAATAATGGGGAGATCATAAAATAAAATTAGTATGGACCAGTCCAGATATAACAAAATTATTTTGTCAGAAACAGACAATTTAGCATATTCTTGAAGTGAACTAAGTGCAGGGTCTCATCCAAGGTCAAGGATTGAACATTTGGAAGCAATTAGAGGTTCCCTCCTGGCCAAAGGGTCTTGTTTAATCAGCAAACTAAGATGACACTTAATACACTTTTTTACTATTACTTTTTTTTTTTTTTTTTTTAAATAAAACCAGGAGAGCAGTAAGTCTGTATCCTGCAGCTACCACTCAAAATTTATATTCATATTCAATATTCAGTAAGGTGATTTTTTGCTTAGGAAGAGCACATCATGGCTGGCTCAGCAGAGCATCCTAAAATTTTCAACAGGATGGTAAATATCCACAGCCCAATACTGAAACTTAACTAGCAATCTCATTTCAGAAGCATGTAAGTCATATAACACTCTAGGCCAAAAGTGATGATGTATTCCAGAACATGTAAGCTGAATTTCAGTGTTCAGCACACGCGTCACAGCTGGAGGACGGAGAGCAATGGGATAAAAAGCCATCAGAAAACATTTGTAAGAGAATAACTGGGCTGTCTGTTAAAGGAAATTGCAGAAGCTTTGTTTAAAATCTCATGAAGTGACGTAGAACACACCGCGTAGACCAGGTGTATATTTGGAGATGGTCACCAGCACAACCTGAGCGTTCCTTTCCATTTTGAAGGAGATGGTTCCATTTGGACGTGGAAGCAGTCTGGCTGATCGACCACTCAGCTCACCCTTTGGCCCATCCTTAGTCAGAGGTGGGAGAGAGTTAGAGGGTGCGTGACTCTTCTCTAGTGAACTCCTGGAAAAACAGCCACCCTAAAATTAAGTCTCCTTGCAGGCATGCTGGTTATTCCAGCCAAACTAACTGCTTGACGCACTCCACCACGTGGCCTCACGTAGCTGCGCTGCTACCAAGGTATCGGTGCAGAAACAGGAAAACACAATGAGGGGCAAGCAGGAGTTGCCTAAACTGGACCTGTCACCAAGACAATTAAACATTCAGCAATGCAATCACTGTCACTCTGTCTAAAGGACGCTTAATTGGAGTGTCACGTGCTGCAGACAGTGGATTACCGGTGTTTAGGGGAAAAGGTTCTCTTCTCAACGGACCCACGTTACTAAATAACGTCCATGTCACGGGCGTTATATCAAAGTGGAGCAAAATACTCCACTGCTGAACTGATTTCAGTTTCACTCACTATGCAGGTTTGCCTCTTAATAAAAACCTTCTAAGACCAACACACAAGTTCAGGATGCGAACTGAATACAAGATTTTTTTAAACGTTCCATCCCCCTAAGTTTAACAAAGCCCCACTAACATATGCATCCAAAGGCTTCAAAAACCACACACATACAGGCTGGATATTTTTTCCCATGGAAAGGACTAAAGGAATGGAGAATGTAGGATCTTGCCTTTTTATTGGAACATACCACTACGAGTGAAAAAAAAACAAAACAAACAACAATGAAAGAAATCTAAAAAAAAAAAAAAAAAAAAAA
>WHYT01017718.1:579088-601852 GCA_009806455.1 Tetrax tetrax | reverse complement strand
GTTTTTTTTTTTTTTTTTTTTTTTTTTTTTTTTTTTTTCTACTTCAGCTCTCCAAAGTTCAAATTGCTCTTCTGGAACTTGTATTTAACCTTTAAGAGGCAAGCTGAAGTCTCTCTCTGTGACCTTGAAGGCTGGGGGCAGAGAGGGTAAGAGATATCACTGCATCTCACTAAAGACACCTTTAGAAATATCTAACAAGGCATTTAATCTAAAATGGGAGAAAAGGACACTTAATGTAAGTGACAAGATCTGTAGAGGGGGAAAAAAAAATATCTTACCACAGTTACTTAAAGTCACATCTAGGACAACAGATGACAGACACATGAGCTGACAAAGTAGTGTCTGTTTTGTCATGTGAGTCCGTTCCTGAAAAAGATGTCAGAGAAATGAAGATACGAGCAATGCAGGTATGGAAGAGAACAGCACCCAGTTCACGTGGCAAGATGATTTTTCATAGCTGATGTAAAGCTGTCAGTGCTCAGACTTCAGGTGATACAGCAAAGAGGGAGTGCCATTCTTCTTGCTGCTTTTGTTCTGTGTCTCCTTTCTGATGATCGTTCAGTGCTGTGGCCCAAACAGGGAACATTGCACGAGCTTTTGAAACATCTGCATCACTACTGGATGCAGAATACTGATTGTGATGTGGACTGTTTGTCTGCTCTAATGCAGGAAAGTAATTAAGCCTTTGGGAGACTTCTGAGTCTCCTCTAGTGCCCAGCTTCAGCAGCTGAGTAGTGCTCGTAGCGTGTGCGGTTGGAGAAAGAGCTGGCCCTGAACTATCAACCTTTAGCGTCGTTAATCTGCTAGTAACCTTGAAACAGACCTTATCCATTCTGAGTTTGAGCAGGTGATAATAGTTTTTGGCTCTTTAAGTTGTTTAGAAATCAGGAGGTACAGTCCTGATTTTACAGGTGGGGAACTGAGGTGCAAACAACAGAGATTGTGATTTTTGCAGTGTCAGAGCAAAAATCTGTAGGAGAGCAGACTGCTATTGTTAGGGTCAAGTAGTTGAGCTCTACCTGTTAAGGTCATGCTGCTCAGCCTCCTGTGAAAGCGGTCTTCTCCAGTAGCTGGAGGCCCTATGAAGTTCACTCATCCTGTCAAAAGCTACAGTTTTCTCACCAAAATCTTTGAACTCTCCACCTGTTGTGTAGCCATTTTGCTTGGCTCAGGGTGGAGACAGTGAAATCAGTTTGTTTAGTCAGTCAGTCTGGCACAAATTTGTTGATGATGCTCTCATGTCATATTATCCCTCAAGAGGCTGCAGAGTGGGTGGAATCACAGGATAATTTAAGTTGGTAGGGACCTGGGGGGTCAGATATGGTTAAGCAAAAATCCATTGCATCTGTTGTGTACCTTCTGATAGTGACCACACAATGTTTTGGTTGTTTTTTTTTTTTTTTTTTTTTTTTTTGTGATATCTGCTCTCTACTTCAGTTTCAGGAGAAGAGTTACCTGTTTCTCTGTCATAAATACACTGCACCTCTTTGTAGGTCTATAATTGAGTTAGGAAGGTAACCATAGCAACCACTGCGATTAATTAAAGTACTTGGGCATGGTAAGTTTATAGATGCAGAAAACATTCTTGTGTATAAATAGTGCAATCTGTTTATGCTCGAAGGATTTGTCCCTTTCCTCTTTTTCTCTTCCAATCTCAGCTGAGAAACTGAGCTTTTTTTTTTTCTTTGGGGGATTGATAAATCATTGTGCTATTCCCCAAAAACTGTGTAAATAACTCTTTGCAATTAATGTCCACCGAAGACCTAGTGAATGCTAAGTGAGAAGCAGAGCATTGCACTCTTTGCTGGAGTGAGTGTGTTCAGGGCTGCGAGGACAGCAAACTGGGCCACTGTCTGTGCGGATCTTCTCTTACCCTGTGGTAACATAATGTAGGCATGCTGCGTATTCTTCTGTCCTACGGGGTCTGCAGTTCCCCTCTAACAAAACAAACCACCAAGTAGCCTCTTGTCAGCCTGTTCCCTGCTCTGCCACAAGCTCAACGTTGACCTTGGACAAGGCAATTGCAATCGTCCTGTGATCCTAGCTGGCTGCGCGTCCTGTCAGCCTGGAATGAGTGACAGCGGGCCCCTGAGTCCATCAGTAACAGAAGCTGGTGGTGTAACGGTTCTGCATCTTTTATGGGCTGTTGTCAACAACTGGGAGTTTCATTCTCTAAAAAAAAAAAAAAAAAAGAGGGGGGCATTCTAATAAACAAGGCCTGCTAATGAGTCATCTTTTCTGATCTCTGTTTTTTGGAGGGAAAGGTACTTTTCCTCCTGTTAAATTTTCTACTGGAAGTGGTTACTTCTTGTCAACTGTAAGTGTTAGAATGCCGTGTGTACGCAGTGTGGTGAGTACAGCAGGAAGCGTGGACAAGGTGAAGGTGACGCTTCCACGGAGAGTCACCGGTCAGACGTGGAGAGCTGCAGGTCTCGTGTGATAAGGAAAGGAAATGGAAAGGCCAGAAAATACAAGGCTCTTTTTCTGGAGCTTGTTAAATTGCTTGTTCTTGTATAAGGTTTTTTCTGTATTCTTGCTCCCAGGTCTATCCACAGGAGAGCTGATGACTGGCTTGCTCTGTAGGATGATGTTGTTAATAACTATTAATCCCCTCCAAACAAAATTTGCTTATCAGCACTGTTTGTACAGGAACCCCACTTGTGTTCAATGCAGGATCAGAGTCTTTGCCCAACAACTTATGCTGTTGTAGACATGTAGACAGCTGGACAGTTTTAGATGTAAGTCATCACCTAATGAAAAGGGGCTTGAGTCTTTTTTTTTTATTATTATTTTTTAATTTTTTTTTATTTTCACTCTGCATTCCTGGACCAATAAAAGGTACCAGATATCAGGGAATTATACTCTGCTGCGGTGTTTTTATGTAAAGGAGCATCTGAAATCTGAAGGCAGTAACACTGATGATGGAAGTAACGTAAGCACATGACCTTGCCTGGGATGATGCTCTGCTTTTAAATCTTTATTTTGTACTGCATTTTACAAAGGAGGCAAATTATATAGAGCAGGACAAGGCATTTCCTCTGTAACTTGCACTTAGAGCTGAAAATGAAATGTGTGAATCTTAGTAGTATCCCTCTGAAACCACTGAAATCAGATTTTGTTTCTTTCCGTTTCAATGACAATACTGCTTTTCACTCTGAAGGACAATCATTGGCTCTTTGGACCGAGGAGAAACTTTCCCGTGCGTGGTATTTGTGGTCTGATATGTGTATTCTTTACACTAGCAGCTGAGAGATTTTTTGAGAACTTGCTGATACGTTCTTTCTTTGGAGTACTTGGAACCAGTCAACGTGAGAGACAAGATGGACAGTAAACAGGTGTGGCAAGGAATTGCTCTGTATTTCAGTTACCAAGATGAATCTTTTAACCCAATCTGCCTGGTCAATAGAATTGCCTTTGTCAACTGCTTGCAAAATGAAAGGAACAAAGGCAGAATTGCTGCTGAAAGGTTGAGCTTTGTGCAGTCAGCATTGAACTGATGTTCAAACACCATCAACTTCCACTTTCTCTCTCTGCTCCTGGAACTTTGCTCATCGAGTCTTTATCAAAGCGCTGAGCGTAAACAAGCTCCTTAGTGAAATGCCTTCAGAATGTAAGGTAACAAGTTGTTCGGTATCACATGAACAGATGCTCTTTTGCAGACTGAAAGTTTCTCTGATGAGGATGAGAGATGGTGGTGGCTGCGATGTAGATGGAAGGGTGTTAGGAATCCCGGGAAAGTCGGGTTGGCCCCACCCAGCTGGCACATGAAAATTGTGCAGGGTGTGCAGCCGCACAGTCAAACTCTGCAGCAGCAGTGAGACGAAAGTCGCAGTCTGCAGTTGTAGCCAGTAACAAGCTGTCAGCATTCGGTACTTCACGTGAAAGGGTGAAACACGTGTGAACACGCAACAGCAGCGATTTCCATTGCTTCTCTGCTCAGGGGTCTGTTGTTGTATCGCAGAGAACTGGGTGCAGAACCTAGGTGACTTAATGACAGCATGATGGATCTCCCTTAAATACTGGGCCTTTTTGTGGTTTTATGGCGCAGCAAATCCTCTCTGGGCGTGACAGGCACAGACTAACAAGGGACAGTTTTCTCTGTATCTCATTAAAGGGCAAGTGCCACGTTGGACAAGTGTAATAGAAGGAAAAATAATCTCTAGGAAGACAGAAGAGCTCTGCAAGCAATGAGGGGAATAAAAGGTAGATACTAGTTAGTGGCAGAGGAATAGATACAGGCTGGTCAGATACCTGATGAAGGGATGACTTGAGCGTGTTTTGTGTTTCTTCACGTTATCACTTCTTTTGTGCTGGAATATTTAAGTATTACTTGGATGAAGTTGTAGGCTGTCCCTAGTTGTGGCAACTTCTAGTTCTCCTGTTAGAAATTCCTGAATTAAACCTGCTGCCATACACACAATGCGTAATCTTTTGCATGCTGTCTCTGTGCATCTTCATACATTGGAAAAGTGCAGATTTCACTTTCTAAACACTGTTCTGTTTCTTCCTATTATTTAGTAATTTTATCATCATGTAGTCAAATGCACTGGGGATTTCTAAATGGTGTGTAAAATGAACATCTGTCTGTTGGCAGGACTGGCACATCTGGATCCATTAATTTTTCATTATTTCCCAGTGCTGGAGGTCAGCTGTTCACAATGTGGTAACAAACAGGAGTTTTCACTGGTGGATTTAATGTCTCTGAAGCAGATAATTCTACTTACAAAAATATATTTAAAAAGCCAAACAAACTATAAAGGTTTATTTTTCTAATTATCTTTATTGTTTTTAAGTCAAGCATCCCGCAGAACTGATCCAGTGACCCATTTATGATTTATAACAGTTTTAGCAACTGAATTCTTTCAAATTATTCTCTACTGTTTCACAGGTGGGTATTCTGAGGTTTGTTGTACCAGTCTTCTCTGTTTGTGTATCTCGCCTCCTTCCTGTTTTAAGCAGGGAGAATCACTTGCTTGTTAGCATTAGGATTAGTTGGGAAGTAAACAGCAAGGTATAGGTAAAGTATATTAAATATGCAAAGCTAGTAGCCTATAAGGCTATATATTTCTTTCTTTTTTTTTGTCAATTGTGCTAAGAGTTGTTACCTTTATTTAGTTACAACTGGTAGATGCTCTGATAGCATAAATTCAGGGACTTTGTGGAGTGCTCTCAGGGTAGAATTATGCTCATGTAGTAACCAATGATCAATAAACCCTGTAGTTACGCAGCTCACTGCGCAGTTTCGGTGCTTTGATTTAAGGAGCCTTCCAGTATCACAAGAATTGGCACTCATCACAGCAGTCTTTATCATTCCCTGCCATGGCCATCGTGCTATGTTATGGAGTCATTAAAGGGTGGATTGGTCTCTCCTGGTGCACATATGCAAAGAAAATGTCGCACAAAGGTCACCCAGCATCTAAGAGCTTCACTAAAACGTGTGTGGAATTTCAGTGGGGTACCTTGTTAAAAAAAAAAAAAAAAAAAAAAGAGAAAGAAAGAAAAAGTTAATGTTAATTTTCTTGGCATTTGCTGCATGTTCAGGAGCATTGCCTCAGGCTGGCCTCGGTGTCTGGACTATGAATAGAGGAAGATAGACTCTGGAAAGTTGAACATGTTCATGCATTGTTTATTCATTTCACCTAGAAGAAAATACAAGGGCAGAGAAGGAACAAAGACAGAAGGGACCCAGCTGACTGTCTGTGGGGCAGTGGGCAAAATTTTTACCTGAATCTAATGGGGATAGGGGAGTAGGATCTCTGAAATACAGGGGAAATCCCTTATGTATTCACTTGCAGGTGCTATCTCCTTTAGCCTTTTCTTTAGCTCAGTCAACTGTTAATTTGCTTTTCTGTTTTCTTGTCTCAATTTAAGGCCAAAAGGATTGATCTAGGACAGACTTGGGCAGGCTTTAGATTTGAACACTTCATACCCAAATCAGGAATACCTGATGTGGCATCTAAAGCCAGGTCGTGCTTAGTTTCATATGTTAGGTACTGGTGACACACTGCGTTGTTTTGGCTCATGCTTGTCAAAATGCAAACTGGCATTTCCAACTCCGTTACGCATGATTGCTTCAGGTACCAACAGTGTATGATTATCTGCAAGTCCGCTGTCAGTCCAGCTCCACACTGAAACCAGAGCAAAAATACTTTGCTATTTAGAGGCAATGTTTCTAGGGGAGAATTTTTACTGTATATTGCTGAGAGCCTGGAGGTTGAAACAGATTGGTTCTGACGTGCGGAAAACGGACTCCACAATCTGTAAGATTGTAAAGTAGGTATGTTTATTCAGCGCTGGGCAGCACGGGGGGGTAGTCCCACCAAAACCGTGCGCACCTGACGCGGCAACTCTCTTTAAATTTATACAACCAAATATTACATATACATAAAGTTTCGCAATACGCCTATACATATGCATGACCTATCCCCGCTTCGTATTAAAATTAGTCCCAAGGGGTCATTTCCATAAACTCCTCCTGTCTGGGCTTGCGCAGTGCCTCCTGGTGGTGGTCGTCGGGGGTCGTGGGGATGAAGGCAGGTGACTCCTCTTCGTCACCGCTAGTAACCTTTTGTTCTTGCGCAAACTCAGTTATCCTTTGGCTTTTATTCAAGCTGCAGGGTCGGTCTCAGCTGGTTCCTGAAGCGACCCCCCCAGTCCTTAGCAGGAACTGTCTTTCCTGAAGAATCGCAAGACTTTCTGCTTCAGATAGTTTGCACAATGGTTAGCAAATCGTTAAGCAGGTGGCTAGCAAAACATTAAGCACTATTTATCAACTTGATTCTTTAGTATGCACAGCAATAATTAATCAATTCTATATCTACTAAAATTTCTTTAACTCCTTCTCTCAGTTCCTTTACAGCTGTTAATCCAGCACTTGACATTTAATGACAAGCTTGGTCCTGTGTCAGAGAAACGAATTTATTACATCATCTTGACAACTTCTCACTCGGCCCTTCTCCATTTCCCCTGTGTCCCAGCCTCGCAGCCTGATGTCAGCAATACACCAGTGGCAATCGCTGCTGGTGAGACTGGAAGGGATGAAGGTTTCTAAGAGCAGAAATGGTGCTTTTCTGTACTTGCATATAAACAGTAGCACTGTGTCTTGTTCTAGATCCTAGAGATTTTCTTTGTTCTTTGGCATTTGGAATAGTTAAAAATAGCTTTCTTGCCTTCTGCCCCACACCTCAATCCAAGTTTTGGTTGCAAGTCTAAAGGGATGAGTATTCTTAGGGTATTTCTTAGTAGCTGTGAGGAGCAGAATTTAGGAAATGAGAGAGCAAGTGCGTGGGCATTAAGCTTTTGATCTCTACAATGGCATGGAAGCAGCAGCCGTTTGGACAATGAGGAGGCTGTGCATTGCTGACTGTGTTCAGGTTTCAGTTTCTGAACAGCAGGAGGAAGTTTGCTTATCACAAATGTTCAGTTCACACCAGGCTTGTGTTATTTCTGCTGGGAAATCTAAGAGGTGAACTGAGCCAGTGTTTCCACAGTGTAGCGACGTGATGAGACTAAATGGCAGAACACTTGCACTGTTGAATATTTAAATGGGTGTCAACTACTTGTTACTTTGGGAAAAGGAAAAGAAAAGTCCCTCACCATGTTTTATATTGCTTTTTCTCATGACTGTGAAACAAGCTAATCAGCGAGCAACACACAGGAACCCAGAGCAGAGAGATGATTTGGTCAGGGGCTCTTTGTAAGATTATTTTGCCTGTTAGTCACTAGGTAAAACCTTGTCCAATTGCTAATGTATATAACCTGTCATAGCCGATTGGCGGCTTGTGGGAAATGGGTCTTGAAGCATTTTTCTTTGAACAAATCTGTCTATTTCATTGATAGTCGCTGCAACAAGGCGCTCCTGCAATCATGAGTTTGTTGGCTTTTCTTTAACTTGACCCGAATCTGTCTTGCCTGGGATCAGGAGTTTAGCACATGCCACTTAAGTTATTCCAAATTTCTCTGTCATTCTTAGTCCTTGGCTGCCCTTTCTGGGTTCTCTCAACATGTACCCTTCTCAATGACAGATCAAAAGTGTATTATAGTGTGCTTGTTCTCTACCATTTAAGATGTAGCCTATGGACTTGAGCTGAAAGTCGTATCTTTGAGTAAAGCCACTTTCTTATTTGGTAGGAGGGGCAGTGATTTTAATAATCACTGAATGAATTTATTTTAAAAAATTAAATAAAATTTACACATTTTAAACTTTACACATTTAAAGTCACAAAGGAAAATACAGCCAACTTTGAGACTATGACATCTGCCCAAGAGTTGCTAGTTGTCTTCATACGTGGCTTGAGGGAATCCTGTTTGATTTGTCATGGCATCCACAATATGTTTTATAATGCTAAAGTTCCTTGCAAATACAGACCCAAAATGTGTGTGGATGTGCTCAAATGTACTTGCAGGTTTAAACAATAATCTGTGGCCACCTTAAAGACAGCAGCAGAATAAGCAGCTGCAATTTGTCACTCCTGCACTGCTGCCAAGATAACCGTGGAATGCCACGGGCGAAGACGGCAGCGAGCAAGCTTCTGCCAGCTGTTCTGTGTCTGGAGGGAACGTGTTGATTCACCGAGTTGACTCCGCTGAAGCCATTTTGCAGTATGTAGGATTCTTTCCTCAGATCCAGGGACACGCTGACCGCATTGCGGGTTGTGTTCTTGGTGTTGCACTTATTCTCTGGCATGGTAGCACTTTCCTATGCAGGGAAAAAAACTGGATCTTCATCCCCAGCAATACCGTGAGTGTGTTCCACGTGTTCAGCCGCCATATGATTTAGAAACTAAGACAACAGAAGAGCTCTGAGCAGCATTGGCATTTGGAGGATGCTGACAGGCAAATGGGAGATGCTAGAACATGAGAACACTGACAAATTGTGACTGCAAGAACATTTTTTAACTCATGGATAATTGACGTTTATACAAGAAGGGGCAGAGCTTGATGTTTCAGGCTCTAAGTGCTGGGTCAGTCGCACAGCGTAGTGTATATAGTGTAGTCACCTAGATACCAAGATCAACCAGCTCTAAGAGAGGTAATAATCTGTAATCTCTGCTGTCTGCCTCAGAGTTCCTCGTGTTAGTACTCTTTCCCTGCCTCCCCTCCGTGATCTGTCTGCTGCTAGAGTGGCTCAGCTTAAGTGGGATATTCCTTCTTGAAACTGCTCCAAGTCAGAGAAAAAAGATCTGCTCATGTATAGATGCCATTGTGAGGGTTGTTTCCTTAGCTTAATTTAGGTATCCCAGCTAGAAAATCCTGCGGTTCCTTAGAGGTTAAGCTCTAACAATAGAGATTATTTGCTACCTACGGTCTTACTGCAGTGGAGGTACTGAATGCTAAGTGCTCTGCGTACAAAAAAAAAAGGGGGGGGGGGGTGTGCAGGAGAGCGTAGTTTGCACATGCAATAGAGAAGTTGGCTTAAATTGATACTTCTCAAGTTTCTGTCATTTCTGTTAAAAATACCCTCTTTAATTTCTGAGTAGCCTGTTTTCTAAAGCTCTGCTGCTTTTTCACCTCCTCCAAAAGGAGGTAGACTAGTATGTAGTTCAGAGGAATTATTTTGTGTGTCTGAGGGGGAAGCACACAGGTAGGCATCTGACCGAATCACTGATGTTTTTCAGGATTGTACTGTTGGTTATATGTTAAAAGACTTTTCTTTGTCTGTAGCGTACTATTAAATAATATGAAGGCTAATTATAGTAAATATGATGGTGCGAACACAGTGACATTGCTAAAGTTAATGACCCAAGTCATTACCATTTAACACACCTTTTGAAGTTCACTCAGTTGAATTAATTGCAATACTGGAAAATGCTGAGTGCATTGGTTCCAGAGGTCTGGCAGCAGAGTTTTAACTGGGACTGAAATGATGAAACAGCACCTGCTGAGCACTGTGGAGTTAGCTAGGGGGTTATCTGATTTTCTTCTGTATCTGTTGTAGTTTGCAACTACACTATGTAGTTAAGAGACAGTTCTAAAAATGGTTAGAAGTAAGATACTATGTATTTTTTGCTGTAAGTTTAGTGTTGTTTTGGTTTGTGGATTTTTTTTTTTTTTTCTTCTAGAGAAGCATACAAACTTCTTCCCCTGAATTATGTGGTTTTAAATTTGTTTTTGCAAAGGGATGAGGCTCAGGAGAAGGGGGTTCTGTTGCTAGTTAGAGCAGGTTCTTCCTGTGTCACCTTTGGCAAATCACTTTAATATCTTCATTTTTGAGATCGCTGTATGTAGTAACTAGCTGTCTAAAACATTTAAATGACCCTTGGTATGACCTACTCTGAGCAGCTCTGAATGCTTTGCTCCATTTGAAGTATTTCCCGTGGAAGCGTACCTGCGGTGCTGCTGTTTTGCAGAGCTGATGAAAGGCCACGTAACTTGTTTAGGAGTTCATAAAACAACCACAGGGCAAGAGGGAGCAAGGACATGGAAATAGTCTGGCCAGGTCTCAAATTAGCACTCTGTTGGATCATTCATCTGGTGGCCCTGCTTTCCAGGTTAGCAATGTTCCATTAACAATATTTGTGATGTGCTTATGACAGGATGTAGTAGAAGTTAGGACAAGGGAAGTGTACTTAATAGGCCAGCAGACAGTGAACTATGTGCAGCCCTGTGCTGATAAACTGTGCCCCGAATTCAGCCGAAGCCCCCATAGTAATTTAATTAATGTGTTCATGTGTTTTGTGGATAGCACACCAAAGAGACAAAGGGTGCTTTACGTCTGTTTTAATCTAAGAAGAAAATGGTGAGAAAAGGCCCTAGTGCGATTAACAATGATAACATATTGTAAGCCCCTCTCTGTAAAAAAGAAAAAAAATTACTTGTCCTGAATTTCTTGCTATGGTGTTCAGAGTTCAGGCTCAGAAATAAGAGGACCAGCTTCCTCTACATTACAGGGAGGCTGGAAACTTGGAGTGCAACTCAGATTGATCTTCATGGTGCAATCTTTTCCCCTGAGATGAGCTACGTACTAATAATGCCAGGCTGTGCAATTTATTTATATTCTCTCAGTGAAATCAGAACTTCATAATCAAGACTTTCAAGTGTCAATTTGCTTCTCATCATAAAAGCTCAGGCTTTCACAGTTCTTCTGGAAATGAAATTTTATGCATGAGTAATTGAAAAGTGGGAAGTGCTCCTGTTTGTTTATCGACCTGAAAGGAAACTTCTGGTCCAGGTTGGAAAGTTACAATGTGTGATTTAAAACAGGGAAAAGAAAATCTATTTGAATTCATCTGGATTTCAGAATGTCAAAGCTGACAGGTTCAGTACAGTAGCTAGCTTAACCCTCTCCCCAAACCCGAGGGTTTTCATTGGTGAAATCAGTACATACCAATCAATATGTTGAATATAGTTTTATTCTTGCACAAAGTTAAACATGAGTATTGCAAGTAAAGTTGGAGTCTTAGAAAGTCTGTGTTTCACCAAGATCCTTGGTTAACTGCTGAGAGTGATGTGGGGTTTGGGGTGGTTTTGGTTTTTTGGGTTTTTAACCATGTTGAATGAACCATTGGAATTATACCTGTAGGAATGTGATACACTTTAGATTCTGAACATTAATGATATTTTGTCTGTACGGAAAATCTGAGTACGAGCAGAAGATAGTGTTGTCTTGAGGTCAAGATTGTCTGTGCCCCCAGGAACCGCAAAGAGCTCAGGAGCTGCTAAAGCAGCCAACAAAAAATAGACCCTTTTTCCTGTCATTAATAAGTGACATTTTGCATGTCCTTAGTGTGCAAAGCCTTTCCAATGACGATCGCTCTCACTGCATCCCGTACCTTAGAGAGAAGTAGGTAGGAGGAGGAAAACAGACAAAAATGAGGACTTTGGAGACCATCACTTTTGTCCTTTGTGTGCTCTTGGCAAGTCCACATCATATCTCTGATTGATGTGTCTCCCCCCATTTAAATGGGTTCCAGAAGCTTATTTTCTCTCCTTTCTGGATTCAGTGTTGTTTTGGACCCTGAGATTACGTGCAGAGGGTGGCAGTTCACATTGAGCCTGCGCATATTCCCACTCACAACGCCGGAGGCAGTGCTGTTCGTGTGGAGCTTGTTGCAGAACCGCGCCTCCACTTTCAAGCTCTTTAGAAAAGAATGGTATGTTATTCCATACAGGAGCCATCTCACTGTCACCTTTAGGGACCGACAGTCATGTAAACATTTTTATTTGAAGGGACCAGTTATGCAGCCTTGAATGAGAAACAACTGCTATTCAAAAGGAGAAAAAAAAAGAAAAAAAGTGGAATCACACGCTGGGGAGAGATAAGATGAGAAAACACCACTATAAAAGTGTTGATTTTTCTGCCATAGGGTAGATTGGAATTAGAGTGGAAGCAAAATTAATTGTTGACCATTCCTAATTTTATTTATGGACTTTCCCACCTGCTGACAAGGAAGCACCTGTGGGCTTGGGTGCAAAGCACCTGGAAGCTCTTTCCCCGAGTTCTTTGGCATCTCGTCTTGAATTGGGTGGCTGACACTCGACTCTCTTTAAAAGTGAAAGTGGGCAGAAAATTCTCACCCCTGCTGTCTTTAGTTCCTGCAGGTGAGCACACTGGCATACAAAGCTTCCCAAGTGGCTGTCGAGCCATCTGGTGTATCTGTAGTAGATAAGACTGAATATAAGGACAGGTCTGCATTCTTCACAGAACTGCGTTAAAGTATGACTTTGAGTAAATAAAAGGCATATAAACTGGTAATGATGTCCCTGTCTTTCTCTAACCCCACTTAACAAAAAAAGGATCACAAGTAATTGATCATTTAGATTTAAGGTCTTGATAGCATTTTTATTTAAATTAGCGATTGCCCCTGCAATGATGAAATATGATGTCTAGGAATAGAGTAATATCAGATTAATTTGTCATTTATATATCTTCCTTGTGTGTGGCACACAAATTATAAATACAACACTGACTGCCCTTTGTGAAGCTCCTGGTTGTGTTTCCTGATAAAGAAATAAAAAGAGGGATCAGTTGATGATCATAAACATGTCCCAATAGATCAGAAATATACCCAAAGAAGATATTTATGTAAGTATGTTGCTGAGGCTTGTCCTTGAGGTTTGTGCATATTCGTAGGACGACAGCGGAGGTTTTCTTGGAAAAGGAAAATGTCCTGGAGAAAGAGCCAAGATGTTAGCAAGATGTTATTAATGTGAAGAAAAGAGGCAGACCTCTGCTGCCGTTGCGCTTTTGATCAGCTAAATGATTTGTTATTTCAGTAGCATCACCTGTATGCATAGTGCCATTTGGAAGACAGAACCCTGTGTCCGAGACGCTTACGGACTTGAGAGCCTCCTGTTGGCCTTTCTGTTTTTTCCTTTTCATTTTTTTTTTTTTTTTTTTTTTTTTTTTTTTTTTTTTTTTTTTTTTTTTTTTTTTTTTTTTTTTTTTTAATATATTTTTCTCTCTGCAGTAAATTTACCTCTGGAAATAATTTCATCCGTGCTTTCTTGGTCAAGTTGCAGCTACTAAAAATGCTGGCGTGCCTGGGGCACCAGATATGGACAGAAACAGCTGATAAAGTCACATCTTAGAGGATCTACCTGTGCTGCTTCCCGTTTCTAATCTTGTGCCTCTGGCTGATGTAAAGGCAGAAATACAGTTTTCTAGCAGTACGGTTAACTGAGGTATCTGGACAACACAGCAGGCAGATGACTCAGCCAAATCTCCTGAGTGCCCAAACACCTCACTGGTTGCTGTTCAGTTTTCCAAAACAAATTTTGACAAGAGACCTCCAAAGCACTCAACCTGCCTGATTTAATTTGAAGTCCATTAAAGATCTCAGTTTGGTTCTGAATGTGGAAATTAACATATTTAAACTCTGTTGATTGCCTTTAATTTGCGCAGTGATGTCTCACTTGACCCAGTAGTGTATGTCTTTTCCTGGAGGACTCTCTGTTTCAGTAGCCTGTAATATTAACAATTAATGCTCAGATTTCTAGGATGGGTTTACTCTAATTTTAATAAAAGGCCTCAAAGGAAGGGTCAGTGAACTCTAAGAAATCAATCTTTCATAAGCAGTCTTTGGTTCTCATTGAAATATTTATGAATGATAAAGCTATCTTGACAAGGCAAAGTTCAGCGCAGAGGCCACTTGTGACAACATGACAAGGTTTCCTAACAGACAATGTGTATAATGAAAGCAGGAATGTTGAAGGAAAGCAGGAGGAGAGGTGGCTGTTTCATTACGTAAGTCTTCAAGGAGCAGTAATCTGCTGTGACTGTGTACTGCAAGCGGCTGCTCTCCGGTTAGGTCTAATAAAGGCTTCCCAGAGAACGGAACGATGAGCAAGTGAATAAAAACTATTCAGTTAAACTTTTCACTAGTATTTCTTAGCTTGATGGATGGACTAAAAAGTTCTGAACTAATAACTGCATTTAGGGTAATTTAAGCTTTGTGTGAAAGGAGGGATGTGGAGTTATTCTTTTACATATACGGATGAGATGAGGTAAAAAAACTGTCTTGGCTTGTTGAACTTTGGTGATGCAGGAAAATGTTCCCTCTTTTGGAAGAAAGTTGTGCTGGTCACTTACACATTCTGTAGCTGAAGTGGGATTAGAAATAACATATTTTGAGTCCCAGCTGCTGTGAATTTTCTTCATGTAGCTCTTACAGGTTTGTCCAGCTGTGTAAATGTGCATAATGGAATAGGCCAACAATTCCTCCCATTCCAGCCCAGTCGCTCAGGCTGTGAAGCCTGACATTAGATGTATTTTGTCTTGTAAAAAGAACAAAAAATAGGGTTAATAGCTTTAAAATCTCCTCTCAATTTAAAAATGTTTTTTTCATCTACTGAGTTCCACAAACTAAGTACAAACTGTGTAAGGTATTCAGCTTGCACTGCAAAATGTTTGCAAAGCAAGTAAGCATGTAAAAGCCAACTACATTTAACCACTTACTGAGTAAACCAGTATGATTCTGTAGTATTGTTACTGTACTTCGAGCTTCCTGAAAAATCTCTTTTCTTCTTTGATATTTTACACAGGGTTCTCTTCCTTTTCCTGTGGAATTCTGTTCGATTTAATCTGAGCTGTTAGATCGTCAGACTAGCCATCTCTCAGTTCTGGGTTTTTCCCTGTTTGCACTTGCAGCAGGAATTAATAGGTCTGGCTGACATCAGGGTGCCACTCCTGGAGGTCAGGGAAAGAAGGAAAATTTGAGAAAGATATACTCTCTCTCTGTGTGTGTGTGTGTGTGTATATAATCTGGAGTTGCCCAGTTGTGATCTTGAGTCATTACCAGCAAATAGATGTCCAGAGTGTTTGCATTGCCTACCGCAACTATTTTGGTGCATTAACTTTTATTTGTGATGGGATTTTACATCTGGTTTCACATTTAGTTTATGGGTAAAATTCCTGGAAAAGTGCTTGTCGTTTGAAATGCGATCTCATGCCTTTGTCAACTCATCCAGTGGATGATTTGTCTTGAGGTAGGTTTTTTTCCCCCCCTCTTTATTAGGCAATCTAGTGAAATGGCACTGAGAATATGCTTTAGTGTTTAGATATTATGATATCAACAGTGTACCTCGGGTATTTGAAGGTAGCTGCCAGGGAAGGCAGAGATAACTGACAAGATTGGGTAATACGTAAAGGCAAGTTCCAACCTGATGTTTTGTCATCAGGTTCACATCTCTTTCACAAGGGCGCTGCTTTATTTTTTAACTGCTTTAACATGTTGCTACAGCTTTTTGCTTTCTGTTTTCCTAGTTCAATCCTGTCCTTTAACTGTAAGGGAGTCCCTTCTCTGCTTTCTCTGCTCCCTTCCCCTCCCTCTGCACATCCTCGCCTACTCGGACGTTCCCTCTGACATCCCTGCAGCGCTGTGGCTCTCCCCGCTCTCTCCCATGCAGCACCGCGTTAAGTTGCAATGGCTTCATCAGTCACCACTTGCAAGCTGACTGGCAATGGGAAAGCACAGTCACGTGGTCCACAAATTAGAAATGTGAGATGAAAACATCGTAGTACAAAGCACCACAGAAGTGGGACTGAACTGTTCATTCTGAGCGGAGTCACCTGGTGCTTTGGGGTCACTGCGCAAAAAGGCTTCTGTTCAGAAGCTGGTTGGTCGGTATAACGTATAGTTTTTGGAGCTGAAAGACAGAAACTGTTTTTGCACTCCCTGCCACTGTAGATTTCAGTTCACGTTAGTAAGATTTTAAAATCCTTTCTGGTAGATGGACTCTCCTGGCTTTGCTCTGTTTCAAACACCAGCCAGTGTTTGCAGCTGCTCTGCACTGGTACAAAACCTGAAAAGGTGTTAGGTCTGCAGGGCAGAACCCCATACTGAAAGCTTTGGCTTTCTGGTTGCTAAATGAGAGGTGAAGACATAATAAGTGTTTGTCAGTAGGGAGAAGTGTGTATCTTCAATTGCAAGATCGTCCTGTGTGTTACTTACTTGAATGACGCTATCTACAAAGGCTGTTGAAATCAATGCATAAAGGAGGGAAGGAGGAAGCTAGCTAAATTGCATTATGAAACATAATCTACATCACAACAGGAATACATTAATGTAGAGTAAAATTAGGAACCTTCTGCTAACAGAATAATGAATATTTGTAAAGGTTTATCGTATTAAAAAACAAATGAAGAAAGGAGAAGTCTTAATTGTGTTTAATTCACAGTCTCACCATTATTGTACGAAAAAAATAAATGTGAACAAAGTAATAATCTGCTTTGTATTCTTGGAAACTAACGCAAACGCTGGTTATCCACGGCCATTATTTCAGCAGATCTCATCTTAATTACAATGAGAAACACAGAGAATAAGAGAGTAATTTCAGATTAGACGAAACTGTTGCTTCCCTAAGCTTCCTAACCTTGGTTCTTTCTGGGGCTTGTTTTATTATTTTCTGTCCTTCCCACCTTCATGTGGAGGTGAACATACTGCTAGAGGCATCAGTACTCAGCGACTCCTTACATCTGACCTAGCTTCTCAGGGTGATAATGTAGCAAGGTTTCTCCAAATCTAAGTGTTCTTTTAGTCTAACATTATTACTTGCTTAATGGGTTTTTCTAAATAGTGGTATGTAGTTGCTCTGCACAGTTTATCTGTAAGTGTTTATCTATAAGTATTTATCTCATTGTTTTAAAAGAAGATAATTGTTTTCATTTTCTGATAAGTTCTAGTCAGCTTGTGTCTCCAAATATCTGTCTAGTGCTCTGTCCTTACTGTGATGCTTAACGTAATGATGTGAAGAGCAACCAAATGTTACCATCCTGCCAAAAATGATAACATCTATTGATGATAGAAAAATCGTAAGTTAGGGTAAATTAGGGATCACAGCTGGTGGTCTGGCTGGTTGCAGGTAGTGTCATGTGGTGATGCTGTCCCAACAAGAAAATAAACTGCAAGTTTTCTGTCCATTTCCCCAACAGCGTGCCTGTTCTGAAATGATCAAACGATGCACTTGCTGTTGCCAAGGCCCCAGGCAAAATGAAAATGGCCGGGGTCCGAATGCTGTGTGCTTCTGCCAACGACAACCATAAGACAGTCTCATTCAACACTGAGCAAGAAAAGACCCGTTGCAGAACATTCCTGACGCACCATCTTAGGAGTGGATCCGTTGGGTTGTTTTGCCTTCATTCTGCCCACCTGAAGGAACTGTGTTCCTTGCTTAACCAGACAGACGCTGCCATAATCCTCACACCACTGGGCTGCATGCCAGCGTGTTTTCAAAGTGCATTGCTCCCGACTTGTGTGTTCATCTTACTTGTAACGATTTATTTCAGTCACTGGGCCAGAAACACCCTTCCAAATTGTCACTGCTTAAGGGCACTGCTCAGGGAAAATACAGACACAAATCATCTCACAAAATAAAAAGGTCAACTAGTATCGAATTAGTTCATTTACAGAACGCTGTGGAATTAGCAATGTACTCTTAAATTGCTTCTTGATTAAGGACTTTTGCCTCATTAATCCTAAACAACCTATGAGCACCATTAAAGTCTAATAGAACACCGAGACTTCAGAGACCACGCACGCGTAGTGTGCCGCAGAAGGCAGCGGGCTACACTGCAGTACTGAAACGCACAAACAGCGGAGCGTCTGTAAAGCAGCAAGCCCTTTGCTGACTGTAATGAGAATGTGTCCCCTGCTTTTGCCATGAGAAAGACTCAGACGCTTAAGTTGATAAATTACCTCTAAAAATCCACAGGCCAGATTTCTGCTAGTGTAAGCCAGACAGTGTAAGAGAGTCCAGTAGAAACAGGGTGTGGAGAGCAGCCATGGCCATGCACAGCTTTGGGACCAGTCTGACCAATACAAGAGAAGGTAGATAGGCCCACAGATTCTTCCCAAAGAAAATTAATGGGATGAACTATACCTTCTCCCAGTGACTCCCTTCTCCTGTCACTCATGCAGTGATTTCTCATCTAGTTTTCTCCTGGCTACTCACGTTTGCTCCAGTGCGGGGGTCTTTAGCTAGATCATGGTCTTCTGACATTCTCTATGGGTTATTCTAGTCTTCTCCTTGTTTCTCTTTTTCCTTTCAGAAAGAACAAATAAAACCTGTTTCAGTTTTGCTCTGATTTATCGGAAGTCTGTCCTGTCTGTGTACTGTGTTGTTTGACCTTTCTCACTGGACAAGGGACGGTAGGTAAATCTATGGATTCTGCAAGTGTTGGCCAGTTTAGAATTGCTGCCAGCTTAATATTGCACTATTATTAGATTTCTCCATGTTGTTTATGAATATATTCCTCCTCCCTTCCCCTCCCCTTACCTTCCTCTTTTCTTTCAAAGTAGAGAGGTCTGTCTTGGGTATCTAGATATCTGTCAGCACGTCAGCCAAACACCGCACCTGGCTTTGCATGTAGAACAGCAAATTAACCGTGTGATATTATTACTCCAGTCTTTGTCTTTCCTCACCCATCTTTGTAGATGCTGTTTCTGCCTCTGACCTAGAGCCGCATGTGTAAATTAGACTGTAAACTCTTCAGCTCTGGGGTAGGGCTTTTTTTTAACCACTGTAAAATATCTCAGAAAATATCTGGTGCCCTTATGAATAATAATGAGGATAATAAGGCAATTTCCCTTGTTAGCTATTAAAAAAAACCCTGAAAGTATTGGGAAGGATGGAGGGCGTTATTAGCTTCCTCCTGCAACTTATCCAAAGTCAGCAGGAGCATTCACTTGGCTTGTCAGGTAGTGAAGGAAGGGCGCTGTCTTATTCCATTTGTTTCCCACCTCCCGCATTTCTGTGGCATTAACACAGCTGAGTGGATTGCCTCTCTATATGTCTTCACAGGTAACACCCTTCTTTTTTTTTTTGTTAATGTCAAAAGACATTTCCAGCCCTGCAGGGGACAGACAGCATTACCGTCTGGTCTCATGTTGAGTTATTAATTTAACCAAAAATTTCAATTTCAGATAGCCTGAGGTTAGTCTTCTGCATTGGCAGCCCCTCGTCATTCCAGTAGTGTCCCTACTAATAACCTTTGTCTGCCTCATTACCTTTTTGCATGCATAATAGCACCGTGTACTATGGGATTAAAATAAGCATGGATAAAAATGGTACATGCTTGTCCGGGATATTTTATAATGGTTTCTTTACCTGTTCAGAAAAATGTCAATCTGTTCAGCATGTAACACTCTTCGAGGAGCACTGGGGGGAAACGTACTTTTTAAAGACCAGCATCCATTTTTTTGTACACATCTGTAATCTCTGTGAACTATGTTGCAGGATTTTAATGAGGCTGCTATTTGCAAAGATCTTTCTCCAAGTGTATTAGATGGCAGAGAATATTAATAAGAAAAAGTAATTAGTGAAGGACAAAATCCAAGGAAAAAAATCACAGCACCTTTTCCTAAGTGAAATTTTAATTGCATTTGTATGCAGCAAAACTGTTAAGTTCTTTTTCCCCTGTAAATGTTAAGTGCAGAGGATTCACCACTCTATTACAGCCCCATAAATTAGTTTGATCATAACACATCCTTTAAAGAACAACTGGTGCTTCCTCAGAAAGTTTGTAAATCAAGCCTAAGATTAATGTACTACTTTTTCCTTTGTATTTCAATATTATTGGCCTTTTCAGACAATGAGGATCTCTGTTGCTTGTTTCCTACGCAGTCCCAGTTCCCTGAATCTGACACTTTTGTGGATGGCTGTGGTAAGCAGATCATGATAATAAGTAGTAAATAATTGCTAGACGCAGGCAAGCATCTAAGAAGCAAAACCAAATGTTTCCAGATAATGAGAAGGAATCCATATATGAAATGGGGATAAAGAAAGTGAGGGTCCTACTTTCAAAGCTTTATCACCCACGAATGGTATGACATTTCTCAAAAGACCTCAGCTACTCATTAGCACCTTTAAAAAGACCCGTGCGTCCCAGCAACTCCCATTACTCACAAGAGCTCTAACAATTCTTCGTGTATTTTCAGTTGTGTGTGTCTCATCGGGGAGGGCTTGGATGCTTTTCCAAGGGATGTTCCAGGTACCTCACAGGGTGCTGGGGAAAGCTGTATTTTCATACAGGGAGAAAAAGTGAGTGCGGTTTTAAGGTATGTTTGTATCTTTCCAGCTACAAGTGGCTTCAGGAGCTGCACATGAATTTGAGGCAACAGGATAAAACAGAGGAAGTAACAGCAGTCCGGTTGTTATTGTTTTAATGAGAAGAATATTTGTGTGGGAAGGGAATGCTGGGGAAAAAAAAGTATTAAAATGTTTTTTGTTTTCACTTTGTTTTAAGGGAGTGTGACCATTCTGGACACATCAACAGTAAATAGAAAAGACTGAGCATTTGCAGTTTTTGAAAGAAATTTGTTTTTTGGGGAAAAGGTGAAATCAGAGCAGAGCTGGTCAAGAAAGATAATGCCTGACTGGTCAGGAAAACAGGGATAACAGGAGGAGGGATTGCGAGAGTGAAAATGCCATGTTTCCCAGTGGGCTTCTCTTTCTAGGATAGCTCTGTCTGCAGAGGAAGCTGAAGAGCTGGCAGGAGAGGTAGTAATGAGCAGTAATAGATTGAGGTTTCTCTGCTTAGGAATCTCTGTGCATCTGTCTTCAGTCCTCCAACTTCTTTTCCACTTTGGCTAGGAATTTTTAACTCCAGTCCTGCAACCTCTACCACTGGTACATGGAAGTCTTTGAGCGGACTATATTATTGAGTTGGAAATAGGTGAAAGGCAAAATCCACTGAAGTATCTTTATTTTTCTTTTGAAATTATTTTTATTTTACCCCAGTGTTGATTTAGGCATCCACAACTGGAAACCTGACCATCGATAGTCAGCACGTAGCACTTGAAAGTGGATGCACATCAAGTTTTATAGAAATACTTGGTTTCACTACATTAATTACATTCAAAACTCAACTAGTTGCAAAGACTCAGTTTTCTTACTACTTTAGAATATGATTCTAGTTCTTGAAATCACCAGAGGCAGCTTGGTGGCATAGGGATTAATGGTTTTATCGCTGCCAAAGGTACCTCCTTTTGCTGTTGTTGCTCCCAGCCCTCCTGCTTTCACTGGTTTACTGGAAAGCGTTGAATAATCAGGTGGGTCATTTCTGCTCAATTGCTGTAATTTATTGTCCCACTGAATCCAGATTTTCTGAATGTTAATGAAAAAAGTACCCGTCACACCAGCTTGTGCCTTTCTGTTTTATGACCTTATTAAATCTTACACGTCCCTATCACACAGTGACAATTACCGGAGTATGGGACAGAACTCCTTCTCTGCATCAGCCGTGGCAGGTACGCTTTCTTTTGTCACTGGTACGAGCTGAATGATTTAGACCAAATGAGCAGTCCTGAGAGGTATTTTTACTCTCTTGACAGGATTATATAACAAGAACAAGAGAAAGGCCATTAACAAATACAAAGGAATAAGCAGAAGGGGGAAGGCAGGTGAAGAATGGAGAAGTAAATCTTTAGATCTGTCACTTCATAATAAAATAACCTTCGTGTTAAGATTTAATGAGCTGGTTATCCCACTAAAGAAGGAGGAAAATCCTGTCACCCTGCGTATCCCAGGGATCTTGGGCGCAAGGCATATCTGCTTACCAAGGCAAGACAGGAGGGTTGGTGTGTGTGCGGGCACGTACATACCCAGTGTACAGCCTCTCTGCTTATTAGTGTGGTGCTTCTGCCTCTAAATCAACCCAGTACAGAAACGTCTGTGTCTGCAGGCAGAACAAAACCTGCGCGCTCTCTGCAATGGTACAGTGAGACTAAAATACTTCAGTAAATGACAATTCTTATTTTTATATGCTCCCAGAAAACCAGCGTCACTTTCTTCCCATCGTGAGAGTTTCTTAGCTCTTGCGTTGATTTCAGCAGTTTCTCTTCAGTTACCCTTCTCATTAATTCCGTAGAAAAAATATCCTTGTAGCACACGTGATTAACAACTAAGAGCCCTCATTCACAGCGAAGTATTTTAATATATCTGATAGAAGGAACAGAATTTTTTAAAGGACCTCCTTTAAAGCTTATTTTGAACTCTGGATTCATCAGAACGCATTTTTAAGAGCTAATGATTCATTCATATGTTAAATAGCCATGCTAATAATGTGTTTTGCTGTTACAATAAATAACTCACTGCCACGCGATAGAGGCACTTGTCGTGGCCCTTTCTTATAAATGCAATCACAAAACACCGTCTTAGCCATGTCGGGTTTTTCCAGCCACTTTATCCGCCGAAGAAGAATAGTGCATAGCTTTTACAGGGAGCCTGGCGTAGCAGTACTGGTAAACATTGACACAATAATTATATTACAGTTATGTTTTGTGGTGGTTTGGTTTTTGTTTTTGTTTTTTTTTTTTTTCCTTTTGG
>WHYT01017718.1:527916-546681 GCA_009806455.1 Tetrax tetrax | reverse complement strand
GAGACTCCTCTGCCTCAGCCAGGGACAGTTTATGGGATGAACGTCCCATGAAATGCTACACACACAACTGTATTAATCATCAGAGATTTCTGGCATCTCTGGTTGCCATGAGACCCTAAAAACGTATGGAAATAGACAGGAGACGCACACAGGGAGCAGCTAACGTCTGTTGTATGTTATTTTCTAAATACCAAAGGTCTGTTCCTGGTCTACCCTCTTTACGCTTTCAGAACACATACCTTTTTTTAATTCCAAACTAACACCAGCTGTAAACCCACTATGGTGTTCTACAGTGGAGCCATGAAGGCATGGAAATAGTAAAAACAATTAAACCCAAATGTGTTCTCCATTAATTTCGAAATATTGGGAAATACTGTCAAATTGGCAACCTGGAGAATAATGTAAAGGGTGAAAAAAAGATATTCATATTTCATTCTATTCTATCTTAGCATTCATCTGTGTGATTATGGGACAGGATTAAGCAGCTTCAATGAGCAATTACTCTGACATGAGAAAACTAGTTTAAAGATTTTTTTTTACATTACTTTTTCTAGAGGAGGATGGTGAATTTTCACATTACTCTGTCTCTTTTTCACGCACTATTTTTCAAATTCTAGAATTGGTTTCAATGGCATGTGAAGCTGATCCTTCAGAGAAAATACAATAATTACTATATGCAAATGTAGCCTGGGCGTGCATTCTGCTTGCGGTTTTTTCAGTGCGTTAGAAAGGGTTAATAAGTGACACAGACAAGGACATGAAACGTGCTGCCTCTAGGCAGCTACAATGCCTTCAGTGTTTAATGCTCGGTTAGAACCGAGGGACCTACCGACTCGTCACTTGTTTAAATCAGGTAAACCACGCACTTAACTCCAGTGATCAGTTTGGACGTGGAAGGTCACTGAAGAGCTGCTGCTCAGCAAACATGCATTTCTGCATTCTCACCTTCCTAGAAGCAATTTTTATTGGACGTAGGTTGCAATCTTTTCTATGTCCCTGAAGAAACAAGCTACGCACTGGTCATCTGAGAACACACAGCTTCCAAGATCAGCCTCAGCCCGTTCTTTAAAGTACAGCCAAGACTAAAGCAGGGAGAAGATCGCTGTCCTCGTCGCTGACACGCGGTTCCCTGCCGCCTTAGAGCGGCTCAGGCTCTCTGCAGTGATGCGCTAAGTGACCACGATAGGCTCTGCGCTTAGATCCCGAGCTGGGAGCAGCAGCGAGATACCGACAGCGATAAAGAAAACATTAGCAAAGTATTAGAAGTGGAGCAACTGTAATTAGATTTTTTCCAGAGTGATCATCTCTGCTTTCATTCAGAGTGGAAGAATCACTCGGTTGAAAAGAATAATGTGACACAGAATACAGGGCAAGGCATGGTGGGACGATGAGTGGTTACACTATTCCAGAAATGCTTTCAGTTTTGTTCTCCCTTTATAATTAAGTTCCTAGCAGACAGAGGGAATGTAAATCTTCTCATGGCTACAGACACTGGGTCCCCCAAGAGACAGAAGATGCTAGCAGACAGCTGCTTTTAGCCCCAAGGTGCCCCTCTGCCTTGCTAACACGCTTGCCACAGCCTCTTCCTGCTCTACACCACCCGGTTTTTAAGGGTTCCCCCTCGTTACTTGGGAACGTGGTGGGAGGGACGCCGAGGACTCGGCATCTGTTCCTGCAGGATGGCCAGGACAAACAAATGCACTTAGCACATCTAGAGAAATTCTGACTGCCACCATGAACTGCTTCCATGGCACAGTTTTACATGATGATGAAGCAGGACCTTCACTTATCTAAATCATTAACATAAATTGTTCCTCATTGTACTATGCGATACTGGTTTCATTTGGTGGACCATCATCAGAGCTGTCAACAGAGCTGGGACATTTCACAAAACATTTCACTGAGGGAAATACAAACCCACTGTTCTGCAGTTTCTGTTAGAAACAATTACTCTAGTTCTCAGCTGTCCAAGTCATCCAAACCACACTCAATTATAAAATGTAAATATTCACTTGGTTTCAGTATCAGCACCGTGGCAGCCCATTCTGGCAGCAGGGCTTTTGCACGTGCTGCTTTTCAAAACCCAAAGCGGCTGCCGAGGAAACGCGTACCGCGCCTGCTGCGGCCAACCCTCCGGCCGCCACGCGCTTCCTCAGAGCACACGGGGCCCTCGAGCGTTCCTCTGGGGGTTATAGCTCCCTCGTCTGACTTTGTATTTTCTGTTTTTATCTTGCAGCAGTAGATTTAATAGCTACTTTGCACTGTGCCACTTGCGTTAGATTCAGCAAAGCGAGGTTAATATTGAGAAACAGGCGTTCGCTATCGTGTCTCCTTGTAACAGCACGCTGCCCTTCTGGAAACTCTAGGCTATTGCTTGCCAACAGAAAACAAACATACCCGAGTCTAATATACCATAAGCTATAGATTTAGTCATGGACATTGTACCCGGCATTAAGAAAAGAGCTGAACTGCACACAAAATATTTTGAGGCCTCGGAGTCGCGCTCAGTCATTGGCACGCACCAGGGACCCGCCACAGCCGAGGAGGCAACGCCCCAAAGAAATAGCGGCTTCACAAAAATTCCCGGGCAGAAATAATCCTCCCCAAATTCTTACCTACACAGAAACACAGAGGCTAGAGTAGCAAAAGCTCTTACTTTGCTTATCAGCAAAGCCGTCTGCAGCCAGCACAGTAACTATTGTTTCCTGCAGGCCATCTTTCTCACTTATCATACCAGCGTTGGCTGGGTTCTCGGGGTCTGTTTCTCCTCACGCAGCTGCAATGCCTTTCTGCAATAATCTTAAACAACAGGAGCAGAATTTCTACTGCGTCCAACACAGGGCAGTGAAACTGTTCACCTCTGGGCAGTGTGACTTTCTAGTACAAGAAAAGTCTAGGGGATTTTTCACCAGTGCTGTGGGGTTTTTCAAGCAGTCACCATGCCAAGACAAGTTCAATTAAAATTGTCCTGATTTTTTTTTTTTTTTTCCTCTCTTGTACGTGGGACATTTAACACACATGATGGGCCTGTGGAAGGTGTTTTGTCTGCCTCCTAAAGCAGCTAGAAGAGATTGACCTAAGATAATCCTACATATATTTAGTTCAAATCTATTGAATGGTTATTAGAAAGCACTTTTCAGAAAACAGACTCTTTCTAAATAGTGCTTTGAGGGTCAATTTCAGTCTATCACGCAGATCTATTCTCCAGGACTGGACAAGGGATCAGGAGACAATAAATTAACTGTGTTTATAATGGGGTGTGAGGCAAAACGCTATTTGTTGTGTTAAGAGAAGACGCCCAGGATTTTTTTACTGCCCAGGAGATGCCAGTTCTGATCGGTATTTGATGTGTAGTAGTGGTGCATCCTGATACTGATGGGTTTGGCTTTCAAAATGCAATCGAGAGAGCAGAATAAACAAAACACTTCAAAGCAAGCTGTTCTCAGATGGAGCTGAAAATGATGTGGTTTCTTTTTGTAGCAAAATTATCATTACATTCTTAATGATATAAGAATGTATTTAGATATAGATCCGGGTTTATAAGTTTCAGAGTCCATTACACTCATGTTTTGGAGAACATGGTAACGCATTTACAACAATTTTTTTTTGCTAAAATACTGAATGATAGTTAACTGTCTCTCTATACGCTCTGGGAAAAGGGAGATTATCTACTTTAATTAAGTTCTGTATTTTAAAAGACGAGCCCACTCTATGTGCCAGCACGTTGCTTATAATTTCCAGTAACCAATATAATTAGAAATCCTTCTTTTGTTTTGATTTTTACTTTCCTGTCCTAAGCAGCCTCTTAATTAATTAGTACAGAAAAAGTAATCTGCTATTCCTTAGTTCTAATTCTTAGTATGTGTGCTGTAATTTGAACTCATGACATTTCAAAGCTTACATTTAAATGGCATTTTCAGCCATATATTCATAGTTACAGCGAAATCCAAATTACAAAGATACATCAAAAACATCTTTATGAGTGATACGTTTTAACAATACAGACCTTCTGTTGGAGGGAACCGAAATGAGGGAAAGTACAAGCTTGCATTTTTGTAAAACTAAAAATTTAAAGCATTCTGTTAGATATGAAATCTGTGTTTGTAAAAACCATAAAGCAATGCATTTTTGTTGCATACTGAAAAGATTAAAACCACACCTTTCAAAAGCAGAATGGATAATGGTCTTGTTTGGGTTATGCCTACACCAGTCAAAGTTCTTACTTCCTCTGAACGAAAAGGTAAACAGATAAAATGGACAGTTACCTGACACGCAGTAAATGGTTTAATTCTCCACAGGAATGGAGGGATATCAAGGACGGATATCTGGAGACTGAAGGTATTCCCTTTGAAAGGCAAAAGCTTTGGTTCCTCCAGTAACTGTCCTCCTTGGAGCCTTTCATCTGAAACCACTTCCTGCAATGGCAGAAAAGGAGAGAATTTTTTCAGTATTAGAAACAAATACCAAATCTAAAAATTCATCTTTATGTCAGGTGCCTAGTTCACCTGCAGCACATCGGGGTACAGCGGTGGAGTACTTCTCTCATGGACCAGATGATGGGCACTGGCATTTATACGTCAGCACTGGAGTTAAAAGGATGGTTTGGACACCGTCAGCTCGGTTTCCCTGGACGTACCGATGGTACTTGTGCCAAGGAGGTTTCTTGTTGGCCATCCCAGTGTCAACACCCACACAACTTCAGACTGGGAACACAGCTCTTGGGAAGGGAACTGTAGGGGTGATGCAATGCAGTAGTGGCTGTCCTCATGTTTCAGGTCAAAGCTAGCCAGGTTTATTTGTTATTGAACGTTACCCATGTTTGATTGCTACTATTTTATTGCATCCCACAGGGTCACTATTACAAAGGAGAGGTTTACCAGCAGTTCACTACCCAGAGCGCTCTCCAACACCAGCATGAAGAGGGAAGCAAGACTGTAAGCCCATCTCCAGGTAAAGCTACTTCCCTCCAAAGAGGACAATGGAAACTGGTTGAACTGTGGCAGCATTGTAATTTAGTCCCTCTGTGGTCCTGGAATAACACAGCTATCCTTGGTATTTTAATTAAGCTTTTGAATACAAAACCCCTATGGGTTGTGTTTGGTATTCCTCAAACACCTGACGGATGAGGAGGAGGACAGACAGCGTAAGGCAAGCTTGGTGAAGAGTCTGCTCAGTTATAGCTGAAGTCAATTGCAGTTTTGGCGAGAAAGTCTTCTCAGGACTTTAAAGAGCACAGAAAGCAACACGCCAAGTTTACACATTAGACAAAATGCCTGAGTTTCACTTCTCCTCTCTTGGGCATTTTCAGAATTACTGGACAAGACCTTAAGCACTCCTGGAAGGGCTGACTTTGAGCAGGAATTTGCACTACAGCCCTCTAGAGGTCTGTTCCAACCTGAATTTTTATATAATTCTGTGAATTTAAAACATAATAGTAAAAAAAAGAAAAAAATAAAATCACCCCTTCCTGTATTTACACAATGTTTATTCCTGTGCTGCTACAGTAAAAATACTAGTGAGGAAGGAAAGCTTGCAGGAGTCTTTAAAAAATCAGCTAGCAAGCAGTCTTTCAAAATTACCTTTTTTTATCCACATAAATGTTATAAAATCTGTGTACATCAGAGAGGTTTAGTGCTTGCCAGTAGAAAGGTATTGTTAGAAGAGCTGCTAGAATCACGGTGACCTTCTGAAAATATGACAACGGCTGGAGCGTTCTGAAGCTGTAATAACAGATTTCTATTGAAAAGCAATTACGGGTGCTCAGTTTGTTTTAACTCCTGGTGGCTGGGTTTATCCAAAAGAAGGAATAAGAAAGGAGACTTTCCTTTTTTATTTTCAACTGCAAAGGGAGCAGCTTATTTCATAACTGATTTCAAAATTCCCAGAATGTCCTGGAACTTTTTTAAAATGTACCGTAGCTGTATAAATACTGCTCTGCCTGTAATAACGCACATGGTCCTCAATGCCACGAGCATCAGCAGGACCGTGGCAAAACACAAAATACAAAGGACTTGGTTCTCATCTTTTCAGAGGCAGGAGTTTCCCGACACACCAGGAAGGGCATAAAGGGAAAAGCATGTGTCAGAGAAGTAAGGTAAGTGTTCACACAGCGACAAAGTGAAAAATCAAGGACTGTGTACCCTACATAGGACTGCGCTGTGAAGGATTAACAGCATCAAAACTTGGTAAGCCCAACTCTGATATTTTATTAAAAAAAAAATCTGTATTTTCTGTGTTCACTACTTAATATTTACTCCAGCATGGAGCTGATGCAGCATGCTTTTAAAGGAAGTACAATTTCATAAATATACAGCTGTCTCATTATGTCCAAACACCCTGTTCCAATTTCTGTGAACGTGGAAAGCTGGTCATTATTCTTCTAACAATTTTCTCCAGAAAAGCAACAAGTAACTTTGAAATCTTATTTATTTTAATGTGCATTAAGAAAGAAATAAACCACTCTCCTTCATTGTTTTGCTGAATGTTATAATAATTTGAGAAACGAGATGGTACAGTCAAATTGGGCTGCTGTGGGCGAGGGCTTTTGTAGGTTTTTACATTTAATATCCTGAAGGTAAAATTCAGCATGAATGAATCGCTGAAAGAGGCTGCCCCACGCTGTAAGAAGCAGCGTGAAAAAAATAGGTGGTTGCTCTGAATCAGATTAATCTCATTGCCATCACGGGGGTATCTTTCTTAGTTGTTTTGCACAACTTTGTGGGATTTTTTTCTCCATATTCAGAAGTTACAGAGTTTTTGTACATTTTTTACAAGCACTACACGCATACAGATGGGGCCCAAGGGACCCAGAGCCGCCAAAGGCGTGGGCCAGCGCGGGTTTGCGGTGAGCGAGGCTGTGACTCCGAGCCACCCGCGCGTGCTCACAGATGCCTGAGGAGGAACCTGGCACTCAGTTTCAGGCAGACTCCTCCTGGAAAATGGTAGCCCACGGATTGTGTGTTAGGAAGGGTAGAATTACAGAGCTGTGGTAAGTCTTTAACAATCCTTTCAGAGGCTTTGCTTTTCTTAGAAGCACACAGGCATCAGTGTGTGCTTCATTAGGATGCACGGTTCTATTCTGTACGATAGGAAAAGGAAGGAGAAATTCATCTGTCACAACTGTCTTCATCTCAGTTCCCAAAAGAAAACCATTTTGTTAAAGCTTCTGAGTTTACTAAAGCTGCAAAAATCAGTGAATTTCAATGTTTTGTCTTGGAATACCATGTAGAAAAATCATGTTAACTCTAATTGCTACTTGGGGATTGTTTTGTGGGTTTGTTTTTTAAGGGGAAATACACAATTATAATTTAATTTTTGTTTGAAAAGATGGTGAGGCAATCTTGTTCTTCTTGCTCAAATTGTAAGAAGGAGAGGAAATCCTGAACTAATGACAGTGTGAGGGTAATGAGCGTGATAGATACTGTACATCAAATGGTAATGGCTCACATTTTCTGCTTGCAGCAGAGGAGCACTCGGCTCCGGGCGCAAGCACGCGCTGCCCGTGCCCTGCAGTGGCCACGGCGCGGAGCCCAGCCTAGCATGCTGCTCGTCAGCCGTGGCTTTGTGCTGGCTTAACCGCGGCTACGGGGTGTTTGGTTAGTCTGGAGCGTGGGCAGAGTGCGTTTCCAGCTGCCTGCAAAAAATGAAAAGCCAGTCTGGCTGTCCTAAAGGTGTTGTAGTGTAAGTAAGTCCACAAGCCAAACAACAGTGCAGGGAAATCAAGGGACTCACTTAGAATAAATGACATAAAATATACAGTGTTCTGTATTCAGTCTTTGGAGTTCTGGAATATTTCTGTTGCCCAGGAATAAAGGAAATGTTAGTATTCTATGGAAAAATAATTATAACAAATTAACAAAGTGAAACCATTTACCTGAAACGCACAGGGTGTGTTATCCATGCAATATACTCTCAGATTGTAATCCAGAGAATTGCAAGACAGGCAGCCAAAAACCGCGACTTTCAGCTGTCGAACGGCACAGTCGGAGATCGGCTCTCCAATAAGAGCATAAGTTCCAAAGCTGTTTAAGAGAATGTGACAGGCATAAGGATCCAACAGGCAGTAGCAAGAAGTAGTTTCCTCTTCCACAGACATCACTTCCTGCAAAACGAAATTCAAGTTTAAACAAAAATAAAATAATAAAAGCAACAGGCCTTGACAATAGGAGTCATGACATTATTTGTTTATTTTTACTCAACTGAGATGGGAAGTATTTCTGAGAGCCAGTCTGCACGCTCCTTACTCACACTGACCTCAGGGAAGGGAGAAGGCAGACTCTGTGTTGGAGTAAACGCTCCCCATTTAGCCCTGAGTCAGCAATAGGATTTATGGCGATATAGTGTGCAGAATTCAATGTGTACAGAATAGCGATGATGTGTAAGCAATCTTAGCATCTTTTTTCAAGTGCTTTTGACTTTCTAGCTAATTTTTTTCCCAATGTCAAGTTAAGAAATTATCTGGAAGATTAAAGTCAATAAGCAAACCTTGAACAATAGCTGGTATTTGACTTCCTTTCAGAACATCCATTACCGTTATGTTTACCTTCATCAAAAAACTACCTATCCCACTCTTTAGCCTTCCATGCTTAGCTCTGCATTACAGCGTCGTTGGATGAGGTACTGAGCAGCCTGCAGTCTGGTGTTACGCTCCTCATTAACTCCAGAGTGTTCTAACCAACACCCATGGAGCTGAGCGAGCACTGAGCACATCTACAGTGGGAGACCTGAGGTGAGCTTCCAATGATTAAACGAGGGCAAACAACAACGTAGTGGTTTAGAGGAGGAAAGGACAGAGCGAGTTACGGTATCCAGGAATGCTGTAACTACTGCGTTTTCCCCTCCCAGTGCAGTGACCCCAACAGTTCAGCAGGAGCAGTGCAATAAAACCTGGTTGACTACGGGTTTGTGTCGGGTTACCAGGTTCTGCGGCCCCAGTAACACGTACAGAACACTACATAGTTGGAAAATTCAGCACCTTCCTAGCCTGTGTGGACTCTGTAATGTAGAATATCAGGTTGATTCAAGCTCTAACCATCCCTTCAGGAGCATTATTAGTAGACTGTCTCTGCAAATGATGCAGACAGTTCAGTATGTTTGAGATTGCTGCCTACCAAGCAGTTTCAGCTGAAGAGGGCAAGTGGCCTTAAAAATGCAGGTGGACAGCCACAAATGATCAAATGCCCATGTAATGAATGCACAAAGCTTAATTTCCCCAGTAAACGAGGAGTAGAAAATACACATTTAACTGAAAAAGCAAAATATTTCATTTAATGTACACTAATCCTTCAGAGGTTATGAGCACAGGGCGATCACTGAATACAAAGAGACAAGATTTTAAAATCAGCAGGATACTTATAGGTTAAAAAAAAATTAAACTTGAAGTGTGTATTTTTAACCAGTTCCATAATTTTCTTTACGCCATGATAGATTCTTGCGTGGATATAATAATATGCTCTGAGGTGAGTCTCTTTTGGAGCTATGATCTATCAAAACAATGTTTTAAATAAATGGCTGCTGGCTCCATTGTTAAATGATCTGAGAAAATGAATACTTTCTCATGTCACACGGGCTATTTCAAAAAGATGACCCTTTTTGCACATCTTGGTAAAACAGTTAAAAATAATATAGCTGCTTCTTAACAGAATGCAGAATCTTTTTTTATTACTATTATTTCTTTAAGATGTCTGATTCTATCACGTAATCTTTGGCCTGCGCCTGCATAATAACAGCAATTATGCTCCATCGTTAGTACAACCTTGAAAGTAGGAGTGCAAGTCTACACTTACCTCCCATTTTCCTTGCTGTGTCCTTTTTTTCAAGTGAATATTCCAGTGCTCCAAATTTACTTCTGCGCAGTGTGGTATCGTCAGGGCAAACGGAGTGCTGACAGACAAATCTGAGGGCCCACAGGTTACTTCTGGTCCCAGAAGAACATCTGTGCCTTCTGGCTGCAGGCTTCACGTGGGGGGGAGACAATAACGTCTGTCAGACTCTTTTTTAATAAATAGTGAAAATTCACTTAACTGCAAATTTTTAAATATTTTAAATCTAATATGACATCTAAAAAGTATGAAAATTTAAGTACCTCGCTCATCTGTTACGGAAAGGATAAGCAAGACAATTACTGTGCTAATTTTCATGTAGGAGCAGTAGCTGGAGATGAACCAAAACCATTAGGCCACATCTACTCAAACCATTGGCTGGTCAGTTTAGGATTCTGGTCTTTAAAATACATTTCAATTTGCTTAAACCAAACACAACACAAAAATTTCTCTATGCAAGTAAGCCTTGCTTTATGCACCAGCTGGAGTATTACCATCTAATTCTGTCTTCAAAGACTGTCATCAACAATATTTTCACAGGAGTGAGGATAAAACAAATTATGGTTAAAAACACAGTCTCGTAAATCTTTCCAGATTGAGTCTGATCTCCCTGGATCGAACGCACATTTACATGCTGCAGAATGAACAAGCTAACTCACAGCAGACATCAGGGACAGAAGTTTTTTGCCGGAATGCAGACCTCTGCAGAGCAGGTATGTGCATGGGGGCTCCATGACGGCGCACGGAGATCCCACCAGCACTGCTGAAGTCTAGGGATTCAGCTAATCGGAATGTAGTCACCTAGGTTTGCGTAGATTAACAGCTTTCTAAACTGTAAAGATAAAGAATCTTTTCTTCTCTTTCATTCAAACCTAAATTTAACCCTGTCCCACATCAATATGTTTTCCTTACAATACCTGTGCGGAGTCAGTGACAAAGCAGGGGATGTTATCCGGGGCCTAGGGGCGAGTCCTTCTGTCTAAGTTACCTACAGGCTCCGGCCGACCCTGGCTGGAGTGAACCAGCAAGAAGATCTCCAGCCAGCAGCGCGGAGACTTACGGACCGCAGTCCCGTTAACCAGGTGACAGTTCCTAACTGCCCTGAACCACTCACTGGCTGTAACTCCCGGAACTGACTTCAGCGATGCATCTTGAGACATTCTCGTTCCAGGAGCAAAGCAGTCGATGGTGATCGCTGTTCCAGCATGGCTCTCCTTAGTCTTTCTGGCTTAAGCGCGATGCCAGAATTATGCAAGAAGGCAAAAGACGTTTCACTCTAATTCTCGCTTGGTCCAGAATCAATAGCTTTGTTGTTTCTTTCACACACATCAATAACCCCTACTTTCTCCCAGCATCAAAGCATGCGTATGGTGTTTGAAGGTTGAGCTTAAGCTGGTTTTCTCTGCGGTTCTTCAGGAAATTCTAGCTGCAAGAATCATCGTAGAAGATCCATGCAGTAATGCCCACGTGTATGTGTCCCAGAGACCTTTTGGTTTGGTGTCTTTTTGGAGGGACCACCAGTTCCATCACCGATTTGTTTAGTTACACATGTCACTGAAGAATTTTCAAATCCGAATTTGATTTCTGTTTAGGATACAGCGAGTTTTTCATTCCACAGAGAATTGTATCAATTTACAGCAAAACCAGCTGATAATCCCACCACAGTATCTGCAGTATTTTCCCACTACACAGTAACAGTGAGTTCAGCACAGCTCTCAGATCCCCAGTCATCTCTGTTCCTCTGTGTCTTTTAAAGTGTACTTCATACCAGTCTACCTCAACAGGTAAATGAAGATGAGAAGTGCTAGCTATCCCTCTAGTCCTAGGTAATCTGAACACCACGATCCTTGTTCTCTCACACACGTTTAAGATGCACAAGGTACCCACTGTGGTGAGTCCGGATCTCTGCAAGAGCATGGGACGTCCTTCTTGTCTGCATCTACCCAGCTGCTGAACTCTTGTATTAAATTAAATTCCACTGATCACCATAGGATGTGGACAAGATTTCATTCAGAAATTACAACTTGAGCCACTTAATTTTTAATGGATAACAGCTTCAACTTGTGAAATAAATAAAAACCCCCCCAAACTATGCTCTTTCCCTAATCCCCTATTTTACCCTTCGTCTTGTGCCTGGCCAGACGAGCAATCACCTACATTTCAACTATGTGAAGAAAAATACAGTATTTTGATGGAAAAAAATACATGAATGTTTGCTTTTGTCTCACTTTATAGAATTTAACTTTAAAGAAGAAGGAAGGAAAAATCTCCCTGTGATAATCTTCAGTTTGGTTTGGTACCTCTGCTTCTGCCTACAAAAAAGGAAAACAGTAGGCAAAATTTGCTGCTTGCTTTTAATTAACCTATTTTAATTCATTTCTGCAGAACCCTTGCCGATAAAACAGCTGGACTTTTTTTCCTGCCTTCCTTTTACATATCTTAATCTTTCATTGAAAATGATCAAAAACTTACAGCAGCAGATGGGGATGGAATATGAAAGTTTTCACAAAGGAGTTCAGATATCAGAGGAGAAAAAAATTAAAATAGATTTCACTTTAAGTTTTGGAAAACATTTTTAGGCTTTAAAATTTATAGGCAGCTCTGTATCTTTCAGTTCTTAAAGGGAAATTCCAGCAATAATTTGGCTGTAAGTTACGTAAGTAAATATTCACTGTATATGCTGTTATTTTCTTCTTTCCACATCTCCTCCTTTGATATACTCACCAAATTTTTCAGTGCTTTTAGCTGAATGTATGTTTAAGGTGAGGGAGATGAGAGAAATAATTGCTATAAAGAACTATAACCAGTTGTACAAACCTGCCCTTGATTACTGCTTCTAAAAAGCATCCCTCTCGCAAGCACTCAAAACGAGCTTAATCAGTGAACCGCTCCTCACCTGGGACCGATGCCTTCTGAGATCATCCTTAAATTACTCAATCAGAGCATACAATACAAATTGTTCACTCAGCTATGTCTGGAATGTAAATTATGAAAGGTAGTTTGAGAAAGCTAAGAAAGTTATTTAAGAATTTAAGAACTTTTTTTTTTTTTTTTTTGCAAAAATATTGTTAGGAGTGCCTCACTGCAGCTTGTAAGACTGGCTGTGAAGGTAGGACCAATAAATTCTGTCCCTGCACTTGCTGAACTGCAGTCTGCCAGCCTCGTGCAGAGGTAGGAGCAGCAGAAAGACTCAACATCAAAAACAGAAGACATGAGAAGCTTAGATTAGAGCAAGGAAAAAAAGGTCAGGAAATTGAACTGAACACCCTCAGTGGAGCAAAGCTGCATTGCAGAATAAGGAGCCCTGTTACAGAATCTGCACATACCTGGTCCTCGGTGAGTTTAAAGTACCGCTGACACTTTCCACTGGAGGAAGACGCGGTCCTGTACGCACAGAGATGCACACAAGACGCAGCAGCTGACTTGTGGCAGCACCTCAACAAGGGGAACCATAGAGTGCTCTTCAGTAGCTTATTTCAATTAAATACAATTTGATTATCCCTGTCACTTTTCATCTGACAGTCTCAAAAGATTTAGCAATCATTCACCCTCCAGGGAAGGGCAGAGAGATTGCTTTGTCCCCAGCTAAAGCACAGCTGTTGAAAAGCGTGGAAGAACAGCGTGTGGCAGTTAAGGGCACAGAATACCTTGCTGCTTTAGATGCCGATGTCAGGTACCTAGATGTTCCTCTAGGTTTAAATAGGGAAAAACTCTGGGGTTATTGATTTTTTTTATTTAAAACCATCATTATGTACCTTAGTGACAGCAGGAAGTGAGAAGTTTTGTTTAGTCTACCTGCAGCAGTGGAGCTCTACCTAGCACGGGGAAGGGGAGGGATGCCAAGGTGAACAGCACAACAGGAAAGATGTAAACTGCTGTTGCTGCTGCCTGCAACGTGAGTATGTTCCCGAGAGTCTCATCCAGGGACTAGACTGTCTCTGCCTAGATTTGACATGGTCACAAAATTAAGAAAACCCATTGTAAACAGAGAGGAACTGGGAAAAGTATTTATAAGAGCAGGTGGAGGTTTGATGCTGACAGCAGACAGCACGACTCACCAACACTGAAAGGTGTAGTCATTTGAGAGGTATCTTAAATAGCACTTAGTGTCTAGACAGTAGCTTGACATCAAATTCCTGTTTTTCTCTCCCATTCTTCTACTACTGTCATTTCAGACAAGATGTTTAAGACTTAACTTCAGATGCATTTTAGTTCTTCAAGTGCAACTTGAGGCATCCTGACCCAGTACTGGCACCGTGGGCCACTCTATCTCAGTCGACAGTTTTTTACACCAAACCCTTCTAGCACTTTTGACCTCAGGCCTTAGAGAGTAGTGCAAGTATCTCCCAGGTCCCTTCGATTCACAGAGAACTTGCCAAGAACCAAATGGAGTAGTTTTCTAAAGTTTGCACTTTAGAATAAACTTACCTTAGAAACTAAATAATGCAAACTTTTACCTCATGAAAAAAAAAACCCACCACAAACACCAAAACATGGTTTTAGGGCAGAAAAAACAACTGCAGGTCTAAAAATGAAGAATATATTCTACCACTCTTGACAGTTCAACACTACAGCTAGCAATTAGTAAGCTTTGCCTTCCCTCTGAATCCAGGTATTGGTTTACTGAGAATGATACGATTAGAGTAATGGAGCTCTCCTCATTTCCTGAGTTACCCTTGATTACAGACCAGTTTTGTCATTTTACTGTCTTGTAGGGTTTCATCATTTTCTGCCTGAAAGCGAGTGAACCAAGCAAACTGAACTAAACTTGGGTTCTGCCGCTGTGTGGCTGTCAGGCTCAGGGGAACAAGAGAGTGCAGAGCGCTTGGATTCTTTACGATCCATGCTGTGTGAAAATTAAAGTTGCTAGGAAGTCTTCTTATGGGAACAGCTATCAGAATCTGCTAAACCCATCTCTTTCTCTGGCCATGTTTATTCATTAAAAAAAAGGGGAAAATCCATTCTAAAGCAAATTACTTTGGGCCAAATTCCATTGTCTTTCTAATTGCAGAATAAAGGCAACTGAAGTCGTTACAGTGGAATCGATGAAAAGACTCACATGTGCAGCTGGCAACAGCAGCTAGTGCTGTGCACCTAAGAGAATATTTTAAAAGTTTTTAAAACATCTAGAAATGAGCTAAGTTTCTTTTGTATGACAGACATTTGCAACATACATGCTGCACCAACATAAAAAAAACCCTCTGACTTGCATTTGCCAAACCATAGTTCTTCTTGTTTCCTTTTTTCCCATCTTGTCTTCGAAATAAATAAGACCCAGCTGAAACCTTGAGAACCCCAGAGAACTAACTTGCCTATTTATGAAAATCCACCAGTATTTGAAACATCACCTTCCTGTCCCAACAAACGCAATGTTGAATAAAACACCTATGGATCAAGTGTGGTTTTTTAATGTACTTCTTACCTGGACTCCTTCTGGGTGATGGCAAGATAGATTTCCCAGGAACTCTCTTCAGGAATAGCTCCGTGTGGTATCAACAAACTGACTCCTACGGAAGAGCAAAGGCAGAACTTACCTTTGGGAAAGGCACTGATGTAAAGAACAACGTGCGGCTGGCCTCTCATTTACAGGACCTAGAAGGGCCATCTACTAGTGCTCCTCGAGATAGAGGCTCTGACTGCAGCATTCTCAGATGAAAGGAAAATACATTATTAATATGAGCCCACAGTTAATAACATTTACCTGTCTTATAAAGCCTGGAATTAGAGAGACTCATGTGCCTAAAGACTTCTTGCTGCAACACAGCGAATAGTTGACTTCCCATTGTTTTGTTTCACTAAATGACACGGGATTCATAGTCCAGATGTAACTGAAGGCTTCTCTTCATCCTTGGGTCCAGGCAGACCACCGGGTACCGGCGAAACTGAACTGCTGTACAGCATACTCGATAGAGGGAGACTTTTGCTTGGCACGTGTCACACAGGGCAGAACCTCTGCTAAGGAGTAACGTGACTGTGCTATAATTTACAGGTGGCTAGCTAATTTGATCTTAGATGGATAGAAGAAGGAAGTAAATAAATCGTAAGCAGATCAAATAGGTATTTAAATAAGCTAATTGATGGGACTATTATTATATAAAGTAGCTAAATATATAGTATGAGGGACTGCTTCATTCATGACCTTAGTGCCTCCGCCTTTCTAAGTTTAATTCCTGAACATGAAAACAATCTGTGAGAAACGAACACATCCATGTGCTGTACATGACTGTACACTAAATATTATGTACCTGAGTTATATACTGTTATCAGTCTTGCCTAAATACAGACCGCATTTTAGGGTAACCTTTAAAGTACCCATTTTATGAAACATGAAGGACAAAGCTCTAAAGCATTTGGTTCAGCTAGACACTAAGAGATAAGCTTGGACACACTAGTTAAATGAAATCAAAGTTGAATTTAAAGGAGACTTCAAATAAAGGTCAGCAGGGTTCAAAGGATACCCTCTTAGCTAGCAGTGGTGGTGTCTGGTGATTTCTGCTCCATCGGCCATGCTGAGGAGGAGAGTATCCAACAGAAGGAATTTTCTTTAGCATGGTATGAACATCGTGATGCAGTGCAACATACTGCAGGACGATGACTTTAACATCCTTTATTTGATGCCGTATATTTTCAGCTAATTTAACAATGTCTTAAGTCTAAAATATGCCTCTCAAAAGTCTGAAGTCATAAAACAAACTCTGCTTCTTAAACAATGCAAATTGAGCATCTCTGCTGCGATGTTTCAGTGCATAGCCCAATCTTGAAATGGCAGTTGACTTTGAAGTGCCCCACTACGGGAATCTGTCAAGCTATTAACTAAAAGAAAGAGAAAAACGGCAAGCCAGGAGTAAATGCTAATGAAAGCCGCACTAGAGTTTTCATTGAGAGTGGAGCTGCTCTCCAGAGACGTCTGTTTGTTACATGCTGCAGACTTCAATAACGTAATCGCGTCTGACAACGTTAACGCAGTCAGATGTTGATGTGTGTAGATTCTGCTTTGAATGTGACCCCATTATATAAGATGCTGATCCAGTATCGACCTACTTCCTGGGGTGCCGTTCTTTTGGACCAGGATCCAAGTAAGCAACAGCTTTGATTAATATGACTTTCATGCTGAAGACATCAAGAGAGGCAGTAATTTATAACACTTCAAATAGGCATAATGCCTCTTCACTACTCATCCCAAGCTTTGTTCTGATCAGTAATCTCCTGTGTGGGCAACATGCTCTACTTCCCAAAATTTGCATTAAGAGAGCTCCTACTTTTTCTTTTTTTATTTGGTTATAGAACACTACCATCAGACAAAACAAGCTAAATCTAAAATTATTTTATATGCCTTTAGTGAGAAAGGACCTACCCACCTGTGTTTGGAACCACTAAACGGCCACCCAGGTGTCCAAAAATGGCAGTTGTCTTCAGCTCACTCCTTGTTGAAAGAGAAGACAGGTTCTGAATATACATAGCCTTATTTCTAGCCTGTATGGTACCAAAAGCTCTGTTATTCCCATGAGGAAAAGTTCCAGAATGTGCCTTTCCGTGATATTCAGCCCTCTCTGTCACGCCCAGGGACACCATGAAGGAACTCTGAACTTTGACTTTGATGTCTGACAGGGGATTGAAGAGCGAAGACTCCGTCATTAGCTCCTTGTCCATGGGGTCCTGCAGGCAGATGGGTCCGCTGTACGTTCTGCTCACCGTCAGGTCAGGCTGCATGGAGGAGTTCAAAAGCAGGGAGTTACCTGGCAGAACGAAGCAGATCAGGGAGTTAGTTCTGTATTAAGGTCTTAAATCAGAAATTTCTTTCTGACCTCTCCACCATTTTCTTTTTACTTGCTCTTCCTGAGTCTCAGAGCTCAAAATCACATAAGGTAATGTTAAAAAACAGAAATGATGCGATAGATCTAACAGGTTACTACGCCTTCTGCGCTTCCGGCAACTCCAGATTGCATAAATCCAAGAAGGAATTTTCTTTTTAGTTTGGATTCAGGTTTGTGTGAATGCCTTTTTTTTTGTTTAGGGTTTTTTTGGTTTTTTTTTTTTTAAATTAAAACCCATTGGGTGAAAACATCTTCCTGCAGAGCTTTTCCATGAGCTTCCACAAAATGATAGCTCAGGCCTCAGGGAAACTGGGTTGAAAAGAAAGTGGGATGAGTAACAGAGGGAAGAATACCACGGGTACTCATCTGGGAGCATTTCAGCTCAGAAAACACTCTGAAAAAAAAAGAAAAGGAATGGAAAGATTTAGGGCCTGAATCCTTTAGCTGGTGCAGTCTTTTTTTATTTGTTTATGTGGGGTTTGTTTGTTTCATTGGTTGGTCTGCAGTAAATAAAACTTTTCTGAAGTAAGTGATTTTCTGACAATTATCTGTACTGCATAGTTGAAAACGTGATCACTTTCAGGGACTGCAGGCTGGGTGCTAACATTATAAACACATTTCTCCAAAGAATAACATTTGGATCACTCTAATCCATTGTCCGTAGGTCAATATTGTGCTCTCTTTTCTCAGCAAACCAAACCGAGAGCTGGCTTTTTTTTTTTTTTTTTTTTCTCAGCTGGATTGTTTAGTTTACAAATGCTCTGATTTAAAAAACTCAAACCGAAACCGAGCTAACAGCGTCCCGGCGTAAGAGGAACGGGCGCACTCAGTATTCTCAGTGGCCAGAAGCCATGTTGAGAAACATTCAGTCAAACAAAATTCCCCAGAGTCAAAACAAACTTTCACGGGAAACTGCCCGATAAAGGAGAAGATTACAATTTGAGACTGTCATTAGGAATTACATGATGCTAGTTAAAAGCCTGGATTTGTTAATGAATAAAACATCCTTCAGACACCACGCCCTTTTTCCAATTTCCTGCAGTTTAGGCTTGGTGAGGAACGTCTCCCTGAAAATAAAGTAACTGTAAAAACAACAATAAAAAATAACAACACCCCCCCCCCCCCCCCCC
>WHYT01017718.1:499366-517964 GCA_009806455.1 Tetrax tetrax | reverse complement strand
CCCCCCCCCCCCCCCCCCCCAACAAAACTCCACAACATATTTCACTTTTCCGAAGAGAGAAGAGACGCGGGGGTACTTTCACACCCCGCCCACAATCAGGCCAGTCCCGACGTCAGAATGGCAGTATGGAATTAAAAAAACATAGTATTTTTAAGTAATCACCATTTGTGTTCCTCCCCACCATTCCACCCAAAGGAAATAACATTCCAGAAAACATGAGTGCTGTTTTCAGTAAAAGAAAATATTGCTTCCATATCTTAGTGCATTGGTGCCTCTCAGAAGTTTTTTTGTTTGTTTGTTTGGGTTTGTTGGAGTCAATAGATGTTTACACACATTTACTTCCCGCAGACCTCAGAATGTGGACGTTTGCACGCTACCTGCGGCTTCTAAAAATAATTAAAGTTGGGTTTCTCAAATTAACAGTAAAAAACTCATCACTTTTATTGGAGTAAAGAAAACAGATCTGTAACTGAAGGAACTACAGACATGCTTTCTGAGTTTGTTTTGGTTTGTAAGTCATAAATGTCAGCGTAGCAGCTAGCGACAGTATTTCTAAAGCACTTAAGAGCGTGGTCAAGAACCATGAAGCATTTGTCCAAGCTGCCCCGGCAAATCAGTAGCAGAGACAGCGAGAGTGCCCTGACCAGCAGGTCCCGTTCCTCGCCCTGCAGCCGCCCTTCCCCGGCTCTGCTCAGCGTCGCCTGGCACGCCCTCCCGCAGCCAGGCGCTGAACGAGAGCTCAGCATCTCCGCAGCAGGGGCTCTGGAGAGAAGAAAAATGAAATCACACCACTAACCTTGTCTGACTGTTTTAAAATTAAATGTCTGGAAGCCTCCTGTCAGTGCAGATGAATCAATCACATCCACGCCGTACTCACTCTGACTCCGTCTGTAAAGCGTAACGCCGACCACCAGCACGGCTACAGCAATGACTGCTGCTCCCAGCCCGGAGTACAGGGCAATGTCACTGGCAGCCTCGATGTCTGGGGGAGAGAAAGCGGAGACGCCAAGTCAGGAGCACGTGAAAAGGCTCTGACTGCTGCTGGCTGGCCGCGAGCAGAGGGCGTTACAGGGGGCCGCAGACATGGCCAGCGAGGAAAAGCCTGAGACACAAAAGTGGAACAGGTCACAGCAGGATAGTGGAGCACAGAGGAGGACTGAAAAGCAAGCAGTTGAGCACGAGCAAATTTCCTGATGCATCATTCCAGATAGGCGAGCTTCTGTTCTTTCAGAGCCTGAGCTCCTTGCTGGGGTACGCCACCGTGTCCCATTCCGGCCCAGTTGGGGCATTAAAGTGTGGACATACAACCCTGGCAGGGAGGATGTGGAGTCGCTGCAGCTGGGGAGGGCTGCTCCAGGCACCAGCACGCGTCTCCTCCATTGCTAGCTTCCAGGGACATCTAAGTTTTAGGCTTGAATTCTGGAGCTACTACAGGAGCTCCCAGTCAGCCCCAAAGACAACATTCCAACCCAAAACGAACCTTTTGAAATCAGTTCGAGGATTTATCCCAGAAAATACTTCTGCAAAAATTCTCTTGAATTTTCAAATAACCTCATTCTGAAAAAGGTTTCCATTCTTAACACATTTAGAGTTTGCTGAGAAGAAAAAAACCCAAGAAAACCCACAAAGTTTCCACGCCAATATCAGCTTTCAGAAGAAATCCATTTTCTGTGGCACATCACGGCAGGTAATCACGACTGAATCAACTTGTAACTCTTATCCAGCTTCTTAGAAAACTACAGTTGCCACACAGCTCTACTAAATCAATTACTAGAGAAAAAGATTTTTTTTTTTTTTGAGGCCTTTTAACCCATTTTTTCCTTGAAAAATGCTGTAAAGATAATTTTAAGCATTTTCTGTTCAAAGTTAGGAATCCTATAAAGTAAGCTGTTAGCTGACAATGGGAGATGCCCATATTCTCTTGCTGCAGATGCAAAAAGTCAATGCAAAAAGACAGAGTCACAAAGGACGACTGCAGAAATACCTCAAGTCAAACCAAGGCTGCCTGAATCCCGGTCCCATGCCTTCATCACATACTGGTTTACTTCCATTTTATTCCCGACAATCAGGTGCAAAGAAAACTACTAATTACACTTCTATTCCTTCCCATTTTCTATTCCCAAGCGATTTTGTTGTTGCAGGGAATTAATTATGGAACTCTATTGCTGACTTAATTTTTGTGGGTGATGAGTACAATGAGTAAGCCAAGAGAAGGAATTCTCTGCTGGACCTAACAGCGAGTGGGTTCTTGTCCTTTCTAGAGAAGGGCAGTGAGCTGACAGCTATTTCACCAGAAAGCATCTTTAAGTCTTCCATTTGAACATTACTTTAAAATGGAAAAGTGCTGAGAATTTGAATTATCTCTTCAGCCTTCTTGGGATAATAAAGTCTGAAACATGCAGAAGTAATCTATCAGTAAAAAAATATTGCCACCATAACAGCAACAGGTAGCAAATGTAGGACTTAATCTTTCACCATCAAATCCAGAACATAAACCACACCTCAAGTTCTCACCTGTGACTGTAATTTATTACTCTAAATCTACTTAAATAGTTTAGCTGCTGCTTTCAATCGATTCAGATGTCAGATAATTTAAGTTTTGCACTTCTCTAACTGCAGAAGACTGTTGTACACGGGGAGTTAAAGATGAGAGCAAGCAGACAATTTTAAAAAATGAGAACAGTTTGACTCAAGTAAAATTTTTCTGGAGAGAATAATTTTGTTTTCAGTGAATGTTTTTAAGTATCCGTGTAACATGAATTTGACACTTTTCTATAAATTAAGTTATGAAGAACTCTTGCAGTTATTCTTTCCGAGTTTCCTTGTCTTTAATGAAATGGCCGTTGTTCTGTTTCACAGGAGACGTGGCAGAGTTATTCAGGTGTTCCCGTAACTATTCCGTTGCAAGGGAAAAACCACCCACAAAGCCAAAGGAACTAACACGACTTCAGGGGAAAATTATCTCCTTTCCAGAATTTAGTAGAGTTTTAAATAGCTTCATCTGAAAAGAGTAAAACAAGAGTGACATGGTATTCCTTTGAATTGTTCCTTTGGAACACAACTGCCTAAGAAAGGGGACTTTCATTGTTATTTAGGATGTGTTTCTTTAGAAACAAATACTGGGTTTTTGGAAGTAATTTTAATTTATTCCCTTTCTTTTCTTATGGATAATTTCTTTTAGGAGAGACTAGAAAATAAAAAAAGAAAAGCATGGCAAATCTAGGGAACAGGGTAATTTTCTGCTTTTTTTTTTTTTTTTTTTTCCAGAAGGGAACAAAGTGAAAACCAAACAAACTAAAAAAGAAAACGTTTCTAGCCAGCCATTACTATTGAATGAACTGCATCCCGCCAGCCCAGAGGAGGCAGGGACTCTGCTGAAGCACCATGCTTTTCATACCTTCCGTTACAGGATACGTACGTGCGGTAACTGCAACCTATACTTCACTCCACCTCCTGACACTGTTACACAACATTTATTGAAAGCACATTTGATGGTAATGAAGTTTCTATTAACTATGATTAAGTTTCATAAAGCACCTGAAGATAATTTAAGATGTGCAGGAGCAGAAAATGAAACATTTGGTTTAGTACATTAGGAAATGTAATTGATTAAATTATCTCATTTACAATAAGTGCTTTCCAGGAGCTATGCAGGGCATACATTCCCTCCCCTCCACCGTCAGAGTTTCCTAGGAGATCGGAAAGATTTTTCCAGCTTCCCATCCTCCCCCAGTTTCCCCACTCTCACTCTTGGTACCCCTTAGCGATCTGAAGTCCATCTATTTATACAGCCAGACGTCGAGAGCGAGGATCAAAAGTCAGCGAATCCTGTAAGAGGTTATTTAGCAGAACAGGTTGTTTCTCAATTATCTTCATAATTGACTTTGATTTTGCATCAGTGATGACTCGTGCAGTCTTCAGCCAAGTTCCTGTTCCGCTGAATAGCAACGAGCTGTATTAGAAGTTTTTAAGCCCATAGCTATAAACTCTTTAATTCTCCTAGGTATCTTATATGCTACAATCGCTTCCATTACAGTTACTTTTTTTATAAATCAGGAAAAAAACCAGCAATTTGACTGATATTCTTTCAGGATTCTCCAATTAAGGGCTCTCCGTCAGACACAAATCACTACGGAGCGGTCACTTTTCTAGTTTCAGTCTGAAACCTACGATCACAAAGCTGTGAAAGCAGATGTGAAAGCCTTTCGTATAACCTTCAGGTTTAGTTAGCTCCTAAACCAATAAACCAGAGTGGCAGAGAAGATGAGAAAAATCATATTTACAAGAAAAAAAAAACAAAACAAAACAACTTACTTTGGGGTTTTATTTCATGAAGAGGTTTTTTATCTGAGAGAGAGAGAGAGAGAGAGAGAGAGAAAGAGTTGCGCTTAATAAATTTACATGGAGCATATCTATTTCCTATATTGCTTCTGTCTGGCTCTATCAATGAAACATTTTCTCCTTGTTTGCTGACAATATGAGTATTTTATGTTGCCGATATTTTTCACTTCATCCTTTTTTTTTTTCTAAATCTCTTTCAGGATGTTTCGTTGCAATAACTTCTCACTTGGTTAATTCAAGTACTTGCTAGCTTTTTTGGATGCTTTCATTTAGACTGTTACACATCGCAGCAATAAGGAAGCCCAATACTTTGAAGTAGATCGCTTGCCAAAGAAAGTCAGTTAAGAATTAATTATTTCTTTGTATATTTGATATATGGAAAGGTTACTGATGGAAATTTAAAAAGTAATTTATAAGTTATCAAAGTGTACAATATATTCATATTTATGTATCTGAACATACACCGATAATGGCATCTGTATGCGTCTATAAAGAACATACAGAATGAATGTACTACTATACATATGCAAATATATTATAAATTAGGTTTTATACAGCAGTGCATCTCCCAAAAATGAGGCTTCTCTGCCTCCCCTGCAGTACGCAGCTGAGTTATCCTTTATAGCCTCATACTTGAAAAAGGAATCTTCAGACAACAGGAGACCCGGGCTTGCGCAGCGCCTGCGCTGCGTGCGCGCAGACGGCAGCCAAGGCGCCCACGGGCACGCAGCCCCAGCGCAGCGGCCGGGGGAACGCTAGCAGTTCAGCAGAATTACACTAATCCAATAGAATAAAATGTGGGACAGACATCCTGACGCCGGTAAGATTATAGCCATTTTCTAGATGCTTTGCGTTGTAAGGAAATTCCCTCTGAGCTGTTCCCTGGTTTATGTTTTGGATTTCCTGTCGCATGAGGGATCCGGTACCCGTTACCTGGTTATGGGCACAATCGCTGTGATCTACACTGCAGTCCTGTGATCTGCACTGGGCAAGAGTAGTCCTCACAGAAACCTCATCAAGGTACAAGGTGTTCAGGTCATTGTTTTGTTATCTGATAACGTGAGCAAATTAATTTTGAGGTGCCTGCTATTATTTTTACTATTTGTAAAAATCATCAGTTTAATAATACTTAACCCCAAAGATTCTTGGATTTTGGCTTTGCCAAAAAAGCTAGGTGTGGGGGTTTTTTCTTCATGAGGTTGTTTTTATTTTTGCTAGGGAATTATGTACATAAACATCAAATGACCAGCCGCAGACTTGAGCTTTGCAATGGAAACAAGCATTCTCATGCTGCTGACATACACTGTTATCGACAGAAAAATGCAACAGAACTGAAATGCGTCTGCCATATAAACTGGCGAGATTGCTAGATCCAGCAGCCTCTTGGCAATATTCAGTATCACAGCTGGTTGAAAAATGGAAAACAAAATTATTTGTGATTAATGATGCATTAGTAAAAATACGTTTGTAGTTCATGTGCTTCTAGCCTACGTGTTTGTTTCTTTTTTGAGCACTGGGAAAAGAAATCAATAGTGTTTGAAGTTCTAAAAAATAACTTTAAAGCAAATAGATAAAAGTATAACAAAAAAAACCTCTATGAACTCCTCCATTTTACTGAGCAAAATAAAAGCTTTCACCTCTGCAAGACAGAGAGAAATCCACCATGGAAAAGTACACTACCGAGAATACTGGTGGGAACAAACCATGAAAGAACAAACATGCAGGAAACCACGCAGTTATCGGGGCGGTCTGCAGGGAACGTGAACTCCTCATTCCCACTGAGTCAACCTCTGGTTTCTCCCAACTTGGCAGGCCTAGCAATCTCTCCTATCTATCAAAACCAAAAACAATTCCACCTCTCCTTTGTGTATAAGTTTCTAGCTATGTAACTGTTACAAGTCCTGGAAGAAATTCCCTGAAAGAGAAGCACTTTCAGTTGCTCCTCAGTTAAGGACTGGACCATCTGGATCCACCCAGAAAGCCGAAGCGATGAACCCGATGGAGCTGTGAATGAAAGGGTGCCATCCTTGTGCTCTTCCCTGCCTCTCCTGTCAGGGGCCGGATAAAGAACCTGAGCAGACCCTGTTTTACCACCGTTTCATTTACTGACCCAAATCTGGAAACTCATGCTAAGGATTGGTGTTTTTTTCTGCCAGTTCAGAAGCAAACCTACACTTTCCTGGCATCTTATGTTCTCACCCTTAATTTCATTTAAGTTCTTATTTGTTAACCAAAGAAATGCTTCATTTCTATTTTTGCCTTACGAAAGGAACAAAGTTAACAAGTTCCACCTGATAAATAACCTGCAAGAGATTGGTTTGCACAGTACTGCATTCCCCTCGCTGTTCCCCATGGGAGGAAAAGCACAGCAGAAAAGGCACATACTGGAAGATGAACAAGGGAAAAAGATTTTTTAAAATAGGGTAATTGCATCAATTCCTACTGGCTGAGAAAGCAATTACAGTCCTAATAATAATTTGACTTAAGTATATACCTACAGCACGACCCACGAAGGAGCAATGGTACCACGTTCCACGATGAAGGGAACAAGGGGCTCGTGCTCCTTCGGACTGTCTGAATGCAAACGGAAACGCAGCTTTCAGAACCGGGCCGCGCTCCCTGCGCTGGCGCCGCAGCCAGGGGAGGAGAGGGGCTTATGGCAAACACGGAGACCACGCTGGCCAGAGCCAAGCTCAGCTCCGCTCACGGCCCAACAGCAACCGCCTACAGCGCTGGGCTTCGCTTCCTCTTTCACTGCTCAGCTCGCTCCGTTCCGGCGAAGAACTATATTGGAAGAATAATATTGACAACACATCCACCTCCAAATTATACTAGAGTAGATTTTTTTTCCCCCCCACAGAACACCTGGAGATCAGTTTCTGATTCTAATGTTAGGAGAAGAATAGCTGGTGTGCAAGAGAGAAATCTTCCATTATGTTTGTCTTTGAATTAATTTTAGAGTATTGTTGTTAGTTCACAGTTCCCCTAACTGCCATCTCACCTTACAGAAGGAATAGAAATGAGATTTCTCCGTGGGAAATCCAGCAGCAGCAGATTTCCTGTCTCCTCCCTGCCTCCTGATATTCAGCATAAGCTGAGAATTTAATTTTGTAAATTTTAAATAGCATTGCTTTGATGTCAACATATGCATCTCTAGTAGGCTTAGATTTTAAATGGCTTTTCATTTCAGTAACAAAATTGCGTTTTTATTACTTATGCCACTTATCCATTGTAAAATGATTTTGATAGTTCATTTTCAACATCAAAGTTATATTTTACCGACTTTGTTTTTCACAGCTGACACTAAGTTGATTAAATCTGTACAAGAGTCATACTTTAAAAAATGCTTTTTGGATCTTTTTACCCACAATGATAAATTTACTTATTGTAAAGAAGGCCAGTTCTTTACACATAACGTACTAAGAACCCTTTACGTCTGCTAAGAGCATTTCAAGTCCCACGTACAGAAAAAGTGATTCGCTTTTGAAAGAGAAAGCTTTTGTATTCCAGCCATACCCTGTTTACGTCACTTCTGTTTGCACATGGTTGTGCAAAATAATTACAGTTTCTTAAAAAGTGCATCTATGAAGTGATTCTAAATGATGTCACGGCAAAGAAAAACTAAAATTCTTCTGAAAAGGCAATGATGAAATCCTGTGCTAGTTGATTTCAACTTGTTGGGGCATTTTTCTTTTTTACTGCAGTGCCATTAGTCAGGTGAGTTAGTGGATCATTAATAACAATATTCTTTGTGCCAGGTGCTGTACAAACATAAAGCAGAGAGACAGCACCTCATCCAAAGAGCTTGATTTTATACGAAGCATGAGACAGATCAAAAAAACCCCATAATAGTAAAATAATCAGAAAGTAATAAGTTAGTTGCCATGTTGTAACTATTCCAACAGCCCATCTCAAAGAATTTGGTGGTCAGGGCTTCCACTCAGCGCTTGCTTTTGAAGTTCTTAACAGGGCACACCAACAGATGGCTTGGGAAATCAACGTGCTCCTTCTGTGGGTTTACCAGAGTTAATGAAAGGTGGACACCACCTTCAAATTACCAAAATAAGCATAATACCATATTTCTTCCTCTGAAGCACAAGCGCAGCATGGGAGATGACACTCAGCACTGACAAGTCACTGCGCAATAAGGAGGATTTTATTCCCAGGGTGGCGCAGGGAACCTGTGTTGTTAAGGCTTTCCTCGGAAGCAGCACCTGAACGGGGCCCCCTTCTATCAACGGCTGAAAATCACAGGAGCCAGCTGGATGGGAAGTCAACTCATGACCGTCACAAACAACGGCCAGTGTGCAGACCTCAGCTGGATGTTTTCATGCCCTTCTGTGCATCCTCCTGCCAGTCTTCCAATGGATGTGCCAATCCGCACACACGGATGGATTCTGGGTTTATTAAGCCATCTGCAGGGAAGGGCATTCATTTTGTGTACAGGAAGGAAAAAGACCTCAGAAAGCATCATGTGATCACCATGTTGGTCCTCAAAAGCCAAATGAATCGCGGTGCTCACAAATTCTCACTAGTTTTTCTTTTTTAAAACACAGGGATGGAAAGAAGTCTGAATTTCACTTATGTCCCTTTAAGCTTGCCTGCCTGACACCTTGGAGCTGGAGAGCTGTTCTGTAACCCAGGAAACTTCAAGCAGTTAGAGACAGATAGCAAGACTGGGTACTCCCTCCCTCCAAATCCAACCAAAATCTAATTTAATGTCTCAGCTGAGGTACACGTATTTCTGAAGCCCGAATAGATACACAGGGTGCTATCTGCCACTAAGAAATTATTGAAACCTCAGGGCAAAAACCAGAGTTCATTTTGTTTAGAAAATTATTTCCCTCATGTCAGCGGATGTACTTCAGTGGAGAACTGGATGGGCACGGTGACCGTTTCCTTCCCTCTGAACGGCCAACCGTTTGGGAGGTGCACGTGGGGAAGGCACAGCACTTCCACTGCCGTGAGCACGCACGTGACGGTTCGAGCGCAAAGCTTAGGGATTTACAGCCACGTTCCTTCCACTGTGTGCGTCATGGTGGAAGAAGAAAATGACTGCTAGGCATAACGTGAACATGTACATGCAAAAGATCAAGACGGAAAGGTAATGCAGTATGACAGAAACAAAGAAAGAAGACTATTTAAATATAAATTTAAAGGCAACTTATTTCAGCTTACATCTCTCAGCCCTAGCATTCCTGACTGCTCCCACAGCTGCCTTTCATCGCTCAAAAGCAATGAGGTGACAGCATCACTTCACAGGTAGGGAGCAGCATTCAGTGTAAGAAGCATTCAGTAAGAAGAAACTTGTGAATTTTTCTTTGTTTTGAGACTACGCAGCTGTCCCCGGGTGTTCTGCAACTCTACAGCTGCAGGGCTGATTTTCTTGGCTCCTCGTTGTTTGTTGATAGTAGCAACTACCAAATGCCAGGTGCTTTCCAGAGATTTATGAAGGGCAAATCCTTCTGCAGGGAACTCACTACGAAACAGATTTGCCTGCAACAAATGGAGTAAACTTTGACCTTGAACAGCTCTTGTACCAAGAGCATTCACGTTGGTGCTTTGCCAATTTACTTGCAAGAAAAGGTAGAAGGCCAAGTAGTACATTCTGTGCGATACGCTGTAGCAGGTGGTCATAATTACACATTGCAAAAACCCTTTCTTTGGATTTTTAGAACAATCTGACAATTAATAGGTAAAGTATGTGCTACACAAATCCAGTGACTCAGAAACCACTGTAGATTTCCAGCTTCGCACGTACAACCCTCTGAAAACAATCTATTTTTCTCACAGTCATAAGAGTTCTACTGACACGGGCGTGTGGCAGAGGTGCTACGTTACCTGGAGCACAGCAGACGTTTTCGGCCGTACCTCCTAAATGCAATCCAGTGCCAACTGTTACTCACCTTGGACGCAAAGCCCTTCCGTGCAGTTCTCCGACTCTTGGCTCAAGCCCTCGCAGTACTTCCCCCCGTTCCGTGGAGGTGGCGCGATGCACTCCCGAACTCTCAGATGCTCGCACTCCGGACTGCACACAGACCACTCGCTCCACACCTCCCAGCTTCCATCCACTGAACAGGGAGGAAGAAGAAAAAGCATCACCACCGCATATCAAACTGGTGTAGTCAAGAGGTCCTACCAAGAATACTTGTTTCATGTCTCTCCTCAGGTCACAGCAAGTAAAACAGAGTATAATTCTCAGGAGAAAGAATATACTTCCATCAGATGTGAAGTTAAAGTCCAACATCAGACTGTACCACCTCAGGCCTGCACTCTGGAAGCTTTTAAAAGAGCACCAGCCTGTAACGTTCCGCAAACACAGTCAATTAAATTGCAGGAGGAAACACTTCCTTTGCCACCTTGCTATTAGCTTCTCATGTTTCAACATAAATTCCACCTTAAAACAGGCTAAGGCAGAGAATCCACACACTCTCCTAGCAGAGCAACGATGCTGACATTTATAGAAAGAGCATCGCTGGCCTGGTAGACTTCTGGCTAATGCCCTGGGCAAGACAAGGGATCAACGCGATGCTTTGCTGACTGATTTACACCTGACTGACCCTGTCCCAAATGGGAAGGGTTTCCACAGTTCCTTTCTTTTTCAGGCATAAATCAGATGGAAGAACAGTCAGATGAGCACAGAGAAATATATAAATAATATTAAGTTATTTAGATCCCGGTTCAGTACGTTGTAACTAAAACCTCACAAAAGCTAGAGGAGAGATTTGCCAGAATCCAGACAAGTTACGCTGTGACCACAGGTGAATGCAGTCTGTTAAACCAGACACGTACAACCCCACGGACGTCCTTTCGCGGTGTACGGGAACATCCATGCCACAGTCAGGTGAGGGAGGTTCCAGTGAACAAAGGAAACGTCCAGTGGCCAGGGATGTCACACCATGCTCCACGTAAAGCATAAGCTCAATTTCAAAAGGTTAATACACTTGAAAGCAAACTTTTGCAAGGTAAATAATACTTTCAAGTGAAGTTCTCAGCTTACGTTTCTGTGTTTCTCTTTCTAGCATTACAAGAATATATCCCCCATCCACTTAGAGGATTTTTCACATTGAACCAGTTCTGGTTTTTTTTAGTTCACTTCAGTGCAATTTAAAGCACTGACAAACCTGGCAGATCAGGCCACAAGGTGCTTGTGGCTACTGCTCACACCCTACACGAGGCTCTAAAGCCCAGTCTAAACAAGGTTGCAAGTATTTCCAATTTCCTTTTTTACCCCAGTGGGCTCTTCAAAGCACAACTGTCTACCTGGCATTTCAGACTGAAAGAGCTCTCCCAAAAACGTGACCCCCAGAGTTACTCCTAAGCAGACTGTGCATATCTCACCAGGGCAAAGAGAAGTACAGGTGATTTTCTGCACCGACATTCCTTCACAAAATGCACCTCCGTTGAGCGGAGCAGGGTTGGTACAGGTCCGTGATCGCTTCTGCCAGCCCCGGCCACAGCGTGCGTTGCAGTTTGACCACTCCGTCCATGACGACCAGCCTCCATTAACTGCAAAACACAAACGGGCTTGAGGATGCGGTTGGTGTGCTAAGAGACAGCAAGCAACAAATCTGATCAGATAATTCATTCAAAGGCAGAAATTTTGTTTTCACATTCTCCAGGTAAATTCCAGGCTGAAGCAGGAGCATTGCTACCTATCAGTACACAACCACATAAAGGCTGTGGTGTCAAAGAACACAAATGTTTGTTTTGGAAGAGTAATAGGCTAAGAAGTGCAATGACTGATGGAGTCTGGGAGGGAGATAAAAGCAGGCATCTCAATTCTCATAAAATATGCTTTGCTTCAGTCATAAATAAGACCTCTTTATTTTAAAAACAGTGATTTAGGAATGCTCTGCCTCCGCCAATAAAATGTCATCTGCAGTAATAAACACAGAGAGCAACACAGGATGGCAATAAAGCCCGCTGCGTAACATCCAGATTCACCAGTTAGTGTGTGGACACTGCAGTGCCACCGGTCCAGTACAGCTGCCCTCTACATCCCTCCCTAGGCGTGTGCTGCAGGGTTTCCTGATCCAGGAAAGGTTATTTACCTGGTTCAGCTTACAACTGGATCTTCTTAATGTCTGGAGCAAGGATTGTTGTTATTGACATAATTTCTGGGCATCCATCACGAATAAAAACCTCGTAACTCTAACCACTCTAAAAGCAGGCACAACCTCAGCCTTGAGCAACAGAATTCAAATTCTCATAACAGGAAGGATGTTAGCCATTTGGTTAGAATCAGCTGGCTGTTAAAAAGACAACGTACTCCAGCAGTAGAAGCACAGACATTACGTTTTTCCGTAATTATCACGTTTTCACTGACCGTACACCACAACCGTCGCAGACATGCTCCTTCTCTTGGCGACAATGTTGGCGGCCATGCAGGTGTAGTTCCCAGAGTCGGAGAGACGCGCCTGTCGGATGATGAGGTTGTGGTCTGCTCTGGTGTCAATGTTCTCATCCCGGTTGGAATCTATGGGCTCCTCGTTCTTTAGCCATTCCACCTGGACAGGGATGGAGAAGAGAAGAACATGAAGCAGGAAAAGAAAAGATGCGAGTAGAAAGTCTGCAAAATTGTGTTTCAATATTTCATTAATAAATATCACTGCAATCTTTATTATAAACACTAAGATAAAAATTAATTAGGATGGGATTCCCAAAAAGGTAGACATTCACAAATTCAGAAAAGAAAGTATTGCTATTCTGAAGACCCTGGAGCTTTTTAACAAAGGCACACCAAATGAAATGCTAGGACATCATAAAATGATACATAATAAAAAGACAATAACAAAAAGAAAACAGCAAAGAGCTGTTCAGAGCTGCAAGGGGTGGATTCTAAGGGAAAGTTATTTTTGTTCTACTGGGAGAAAAGGAAGGAAAGATGAGGAAGAAGAGGGTAGGAAAAAAGGAGGAGAACCATTTATCACACTTTTCCTTGTGGTATTAGGTATTTAGGAGGCTTTAATACTTAATCGAAGGAATCAAGAAGTGCTGATTAAAAATACCGGATTGTTCTAGTTGAATATATTTCATTTACCTCCTGGTTCGCTGCACCATAAGTGTTAGAGCTTGAACATGAAACAATTTTAACCATGTTATCATTTCATCTATATTTGTTCTTGAATCTATACTGTGCATTTTGCTTTTATTGTAACTACTCATTTATTCAATTATTGTCCCCTTAGGAGAGTCCTTTTGGCTTCCCTGAGAAAATGAAAAACCAGGGGAAAAGTCTGTAAACGTGAAAAGCCAAATGAAAGCACTTCATGCCTTTGGCTAATGATCTTAATGGCTAGTGGTTGCCACTCGGGGTTTTTTGGTCGTTTTTATTTGGGGTTTGGTGTGTTTTGTTTTTTTTTTTTTGTTTTGTTTTGTTTCCTCCTCTACTCCAAAACCTCCGAGGAAGGCAGTATGGGCTAGTAACTTAGAAAGGCTGATTTTTATTCAAAGAAAATGGAAGAAAATCTCCACCAAACAATTTGACAATGATCAGCTGAGCTTTGTAATACATAGGGATGAGGTGTAGCAAGTATTAGTAATTCCACTTTTTCTGAGAGAGGAACAGACAGAAGGATGAAATCGCTTGACCACACAGAGTGGAAGAGCCAAGTCATCACAACAGATCCCCAATTTCCATAAACACTGTTAAACCAGAGGCCATTAGTATTTGTTGCCAAGGTACATAAATACTGTGAAATGCTGTGTATAATACATTTCAATACATCTTCCCTAGTTTACCAACCAATATACCTCTGAGTAGACCCGGGAATTATCTGCAAGGCATTTCCCTTACTTGCAACATTAAGAAAAAAAAAATAAGGTATAGTAAGGTGCGGTTACAAAAGTGAAAAATTAAAGATAGAAGCAGAATCAACAGATACTATAAAAGACTGAATAAATGCGCGTTATTTTAATAGCTTTTCTAGACCTGAAGGAGGCATGGCTGTACCCTGAAGTCAAATACCCATCTCATCTCAGTTCAGATGAATAACCTCATTGAGGAACTTGTGGAAGGACGGTAATGAGCTTATGGATTTGCTAGCTACAGGCATTCATTAGCACACTGTTCAGTGCAGATGGTCTGCAATTTGTAGATTTTCCAGTTTATAAACAAATCTGCAAAAGCTGACCATCAAAGCCAATTAGATTTCGTGCCAGACAGCAGGTTCCTCTTCCAGTAGCATCAGTCATTTGGTGAGCTGGGGCCCCAAGGTGCGTGACTGACATCCACATCTTCTCCTGCCCCTGCTCTGAAGAGCCAGCTGGGAACTCACCTTGAAGAGAACCCAGGTCTGTTATCCTACAGGGTAACTATGGAATTAAATAAAGTGATTATTTTACACATCTGTCAAAGAGGCATTACCTGAGCACGAAATACATTACACATTTCATACCAAAAGCAGTTAAAAGATTTTAGCTTTATTTGCTCTTCCTCAAAATGAAATTAATAAAAAACGATAACAAAAACAGAACATCACCATCAAAGCTTACATTAAGCATTCCAGACACACCTGCCTGTTTCTGCATTCTTACAAAGCTCTGTGATCAGGCTGTTTTGTTTAGGCTTTCCTCTCAAATCTTAACTTAAAAAAAAAAAAAAAATTGTTAAACAATCTCTTTCACAAAAGTTTGACGAATTTTGGGACCACATGACTTCGTATGCTACAGTGCACACCAGAATAAACATTCAGAGCAAATTTCAAGACAGCGAGTTTCTAAGGCACGCGCCATGGCATCAAAGGAGGTATGCTTATTTAGGTAAACCCAGAGGACACTTTTCACCAAAAGTCTCACTCCTTGAATTTTCTTTCCTTAGTGTTGTTAAGAGATGCAATAAGGTTCTGTGATGAACGAAACAGCCCAGTAGCTCAGGCGTCCTCATTCCCATTGCCAGACGCACCCCGGGTGGCACGCGTACTTGGTGCCCTCCAGTCCCCACGCGACGTGACGCCGCTGCCGCTCTCACCTCTGTGACCACAGATGGCCGGGCACCGCGCGGGAGCGTAACCGCACAGCCTGACCAAATCCGGTACCGCTCAACTCCTTCCTCAGGAACACCTCTTTGATCCTGGTACGTTCCCCCCCGGTCTGAGCGAGACAGGGAGCAGTGAACCAACCCATTTACTACGCAGTTTCCCATCTGCAGTTAACTGTAATACTAATTATCAGTGTGGGTTTCAGCAAAGAAACTAGGAATGTAATTTAAATTATGGAACGGCAGCCCGAGCATAAATCAAGCGACAGAAATTCAATGGCCACGGTAAGAACTGAACTCACTTAGGTGCAATGTAGTGACCAACACGGTAACGTTTGAAGAAACGACAAACACGTCTAGTGTTACTAGAGCTCGTTATTTCAAAAATATATACATATATTTTGCATTTTGACTCTCATCAGCTCAGGGGCTTTTGCGGGGTGTTGGGGGTGCACAGGAGGGTTCAAGGTCCTCCTCACGGTTACGGTAGCACTTTAGATACTTGTCCTGCAGGTAACGCTTTCAGCAGAGACTGCGCACTGCTGCGCTGTTTGCTGAGTCGGACTGCGAGGCCTGGTGAATGAGAAACATTTACATTAATGCAAAGCGTTTAAAAGAATGATGATCACAGTGAAGGGAGAACATTAAACAGACGGGACATAAACATGAAAGTGTTGAGAGATGTGCGATCAAGAGATGATTTGTAAGCGAGGGCACGCATTGCATTCTGCATGTCTGGAGGCTCGATGACACTGCGAATACTCAGCTCTAATTCCCTCCCTTGCAGGAAAACCAGACTGCTTCAAACTCCTTCACTGCCTTTGCCTCAGCAGACAAACGCTTTCCAAGATGGAGAACTAAGGGATGAATTTATAGAATAAACTGATACGGGAAAAGGAGGCCATGGTTACAAAAGGCTGTTGCCACTTGCAGTGACGCAACCTTTGGAAAGGTTCGGCGCACGCACACAAACACACGCGTACCAAGCAACCAAGAAAAATACAGGCAGCAAAGACCCCCAGCGTCTCCATACCGAGATGGGGCACGGTGTTCTGAACCGCCAGCCTGCAGTGCCTGAGGAGCAGGCTCAGATCTCATTCGCGTTTAACTTCTCTTGCGTTATCATCAGTGGAGGCCATACAGCTGCTTGTAAGGCAATGAAATACATTTCTTTTTAAGAATTAGTCTGTCTGAAGATCTTAAATGTTTCTATCTTGAACTAGACTTAAAAACTGTTATCATATGCCATAAGTTTATATAAAGATATCTGATTTTTTTTTTCTTTGAAATTAAATCTGCTCAGAATTAAAATACCTCCATCAATTTCTAACAAGGGCTAATCATGTAATGATCTACAGGAGAAATGCAGGGGCAGATATGGATTAACTCAGCTACTACATATTGGGTGGCAGCAGAGGAATTAGCATAATCATAAATTTGTTCCAATTACAGAAAGCAACTATCAAAGACCAGCTTACAGCATTATCAAAGTAAAATCAGTTAAAGACACCGTATCCTAGGTACATTACAATGTCAGTTAGCAAACTCCGTTTCTTTAAAAATAAAGCTTATCCCAACTCATCCGTAATTCTGTCTGTGGATACGACGCTAAAGCAGCCGGTCAGCGCCACATCACGGGACCACCACCGCTGTTGGAGGTGCTGCAGGTGATGGAGTCTCACGGCGCTTCGTATGTGCAAAATCTGTCATGTACTGGTTTGCCTATGTACCCATACAGATACCACGGACATCCATCTTCCCAGATGCCATATAGCAAACTCAGACACCCTGGGGACTCGCAAAAACCCACGGGAACATCGACGGAGGCAGGAACACAGTGGAGGCGGGGACTGTAGGAAGGCTCCGGCAAAGGTTGCTGCAGTTCCCTTACAACTCTGCCCATGTTATGGGTTCTGCGGGAGCGTAACATTGCACCCCAAAATCTCAGCAGTTTTTGAGCCTGATAGCAATGTCACTGGGAACATTTTCTTTCGCACCGACAGGCACTGCGTTAGGCCTTTGCGCGGACATTCACCTGCGTAATTCAGGGAGGAAAGCTGACCGACTCCAAGTGAGGCAATAACATTCTTCTGGCTAAGCATTGCTGCTCATTTGCCAAATTTAAGAGGGAGGCTGTTAAACCTCCTGTAAGACTAAAGAATATTCTTTGCAGTAACAGAAATTACTTTTTTGTTTGGTTGGTTTTAGTATCGAAGTTGCTATTCAAACCTGGAAGATCTCAGTTGCAGACCTTAAATGGTTTGACGCACTAGGAGTTCCTCAACAGTTGCTTGATCTAATTTAAACATCATGAGAGCCGGCTGCCCATGACAGAATTTTCTATTATTTCTAGTGTATCTTGTCTGAAAATATAAAGAGATTTAGTACCAAACAGGAACAACACAACTCAGGGTTCCTGTGGGTGCACATGGTAATGTTGTAGGTCAGAAGACAGAAGACCTAGGCACTCCTGCTTTTGTACGATACTATCCTGCCCTTTAAATACAACACCTGACTTTCTCACATGGTCAATAACCAGAGTACAAACATATCAAAGATATTATAGTTACAGTGCCGGCTTCTCCTGAACAGAGAATCAATTGCTTTCTCAATGCAGGATAAACGCTTCATGATTTTAAGATCAGAAAGGTCAACACTTGACTTTCCTATAGCACAGTCAACGAAGGATTTTAAATATTCTTTCTCTCAGATACAGAAAGTAGCAAACACATCCTTAACCTTCTTTTAAGCCAAGACCACTGTTCGTTATGTTCTTAGACAACAAGCCGATATTTGTATCTTTTGGATAACTGCTTGGTCAGTCCCAGATTCATTTAATATTCTAAATGTAAGTACAACAGACTAGTGTTTAGCAAGTATGGTAGAGAAGGCAATGAATAAATAGCTATGTTGCTGCTCATGAGACTGCAGATAACTACAGTAAATACCTCTCCTCCGATACCTCACGCGTCCCTTGTAGTGAGGCAGAGACTGTCTTTTTGTGAACCAGACAAAAAGAGAGATTAGTTTAAAACCATTGACCTGAGATGAAGTGCTCTGTAACCCCACATTTTGTCAGTGACTCACATATTTCTCAAGCATTCTTTTGTTCTGATTTCTTTCTTCTCCAATTTCTCCTCCTCCTCCTCTGTTCATCTGCCGGCTGCAGCTGAGGGTGCACGCTGGCCTGTCGTTACTAACATCGGCTCTAACTTCGCAAGGATCAGAACTCTCTATCTGGCAATAGACACTAGCAAAAACACCTTTAGTGTGAAG
>WHYT01017718.1:441483-489393 GCA_009806455.1 Tetrax tetrax | reverse complement strand
TATGTGCAAAATCTGTCATGTACTGGTTTGCCTATGTACCCATACAGATACCACGGACATCCATCTTCCCAGATGCCATATAGCAAACTCAGACACCCTGGGGACTCGCAAAAACCCACGGGAACAGCGACGGAGGCAGGAACACAGTGGAGGCGGGGACTGTAGGAAGGCTCCGGCAAAGGTTGCTGCAGTTCCCTTACATCTCTGCCCATGTTATGGGTTCTGCGGGAGCATAACATTGCACCCCAAAATCTCAGCGGTTTTTGAGCCTGATAGCAATGTCACTGGGAACATTTTCTTTCGCACCGACAGGCACTGCGTTAGGCCTTTGCGCGGACATTCACCTGCGTAATTCAGGGAGGAAAGCTGACCGACTCCAAGTGAGGCAATAACATTCTTCCGGCTAAGCATTGCTGCTCATTTGCCAAATTTAAGAGGGAGGCTATCCAGCTGTTAAACCTCCTGTAAGACTAAAGAATATTCTTTGCAGTAACAGAAATTACTTTTTTGTTTGGTCGGTTTTAGTATCGAAGTTGCTATTCAAACCTGGAAGATCTCAGTTGCAGACCTTAAATGGTTTGATGCACGAGGAGTTCCTCAGCAGTTGCTTGATCTAATTTAAACATCATGAGAGCCGGCTGCCCATCACAGAATTTTCTATTATTTCTAGTGTATCTTGTCTGAAAATATAAAGAGATTTAGTACCAAACAGGAACAACACAACTCAGGGTTCCTGTGGGCGCACATGGTAACGTTGTAGGTCAGAAGACAGAAGACCTAGGCACTCCTGCTTTTGTACGATACTATCCTGCCCTTTAAATACAACACCTGACTTTCTCACGTGGTCAATAACCGGAGTGCAAACATATCAAAGATATTATAGTTACAGTGCCGGCTTCTCCTGAACAGAGAATCAATTGCTTTCTCAATGCAGGATAAACGCTTCATGATTTTAAGATCAGAAAGGTCAACCCTTGACTTACGGCAGCACAAATGTTTTGTATAGCACAGTCAACGAAGGATTTTAAATATTCTTTCTCTCAGATACAGAAAGTAGCAAACACATCCTTAACCTTCCTTTAAGCCAAGACCACTGTTCGTTATGTTCTTAGACAACAAGCCGATATTTGTATCTTTTGGATAACTGCTTGGTCAGTCCCAGATTCATTTAATATTCTAAATGTAAGTACAACAGACTAGTGTTTAGCAAGTATGGTAGAGAAGGCAATGAATAAATAGCTATGTTGCTGCTCATGAGACTGCAGATAACTACAGTAAATACCTCTCCTCCGATACCTCACGCGTCCCTTGTAGTGAGGCAGAGACTGTCTTTTTGTGAACCAGACAAAAAGAGAGATTAGTTTAAAACCATTGACCTGAGATGAAGTGCTCTGTAACCCCACATTTTGTCAGTGACTCACATATTTCTCAAGCATTCTTTTGTTCTGATTTCTTTCTTCTCCAATTTCTCCTCCTCCTCCTCCGTTCATCTGCCGGCTGCAGCTGAGGGTGCACGCTGGCCTGTCGTTACTAACATCGGCTCTAACTTCGCAAGGATCAGAACTCTCTATCTGGCAATAGACACTAGCAAAAACACCTTTAGTGTGAAGCTGTTAAAATACCTATATATGCTAAAGATAAATGTAAAGATCCCTGTGATACAGAGGACAAAAAACCAGTGTGTCACAGGGCAGAAAGGGAAAAAAAGAGCAATCTGTCTTGACATGTAGATCATTTAAAGAAAATGTGACAGGAAATAATCTGGAACGTAGGTGCATTTTTATCCGTGTCCTTTGTCTGTAATACCTGTTCGACATATACATAATCTGTTTTTTAATTAAACAATCGTCCCCTGCAACTTTCAATAGAGAAAAATAAGGTTTGCACATGAAATTTTGACCTGACAGAACCAAGCTACCCAAACTGAAAAAGAAAAAGGTTGAGATCTTTTTAAACTGAGAGTATCTCATTTCTAGAGGAAGAGGCATTTCTTTAACCAGAGAAGAAAACATGTTTGAGGCTGCTTTCTTTTCTACAAAAGTTTCTTTTAATATAAAATGTTTGCAATAGGTTGTCCTCCACATCATGATTAACAGCGGGTCTATCAGGCTTCTGAGACTTTCTCCGCTGACTCCAGCACGAGCCCAGGGAGATTGTGTCACCAGGCTAACACTGGCTTTTCTGAATATTCCCCCCGCCACTAACAGGAATATTCTGACTGTGCCACTAATCTGAATATCCCCAGCCACTGATCAGCTCAGGGCTCGGCTAGAAAAGGTTTATTCTACCTTAGCATTGATTTAGGTCTCCTGTTCCCCAGTCTTTAAAAGCCTTATTAAAAATGGCTTTTTCAGTGACCTATAGTGTTTAGCAGAAGAGAGCAAAATACATTTTTTTCAATTCCTTTCAGATCGAGCTGAAAACTCCCGTTTCTAAAAATTCAAGTGTGTCTAAGTTGGAGAAATGGCCCTTGATGTCACAGTTCGAATGGATGGGTGTGGGCAGGCAGGTGCTCCAATTACAGCGATGCATTAGGATGGCAGCATCTCTCTGTTACAGTTTTATTTGGCTTTCCACCCTAAGACTCAAACAAATAAGCAGGAGAAGCTTCCATCAGCATAAATCACTGCGGGAGATTAATAAAAAGCAAAAGTCAGTTTGGTGGATACAAGCCATTCGTATCTACCTTTATGATCTCACAGTTATTTTATCAACACAATCAGAAAACATTAATCTTCCTCGCTAGCAGCCTATCGCTCGCAACACCCGAGAAGCAGGTCAGCTGTACCTGCTGCATTTTTCCACGTTACTCCACTGAGGGAATACCGTTACCGAATGGCTTAATCACGGCGCTGCCGTGCTGTTCTGGCAAGCCTACTTTTCCTTCCTGAGACTGAATACATAATCTCATTACAGAAATCCAGCACACTGACTGACTCGTACATCAGCCTGGGCTTTTGTTGGCTGCACCGTGGAAAGCAGCACAGGAATCTTCTCTTGGAAGCGATGCACCCAGTTATTGCAAGAGGCATCACCCGAAAACTCAAGCGCTGCACGCTGCTAATGCACATTTTCTTTCTTATTATTTCACTTTACGTGGCACGCAGCTGGTGTATTTGCTACATCAACCTCCAGCAGCAAGAGCAGCCAAGAGAGAGGCTGCTCGGGATACTCACTCACGGGACGCTGCATGCCATCGCTTGGACCGACTCGCGCCCGGGTCGCAATTCAGTGAGCGTTTTTGTCTGTGTGCTTCAAAATCACAGCCAGAAACTCATAGCGCTGAAAAATCCAGAGGGGAAAAAGGCCAACAGGGAAGGGAGTGAGTCAAAATGAAATTATAATATGTTTTTGGGTAAGTACAATGGGAAAGGTGACAGCCTGTACGTGTATTACGTATATCTCAATTTATAACACTGCGGTGGGCAAGGAGTTGACTCAGACATGCTATTTTAAAACACTGCTAGAAAGATACATTGCTGAATATGCCACTGCTAACAGTACACTGTCGGACTGTTAAAGATATAATCAGATCTCCACGTAAGTTCATCTTTATGCCTCTTTTTGGAGGAATAGCTAACATTAATTGGAATACTGTTTTTTACCTCCGTGCAGAAATTCTGAGTGAATCAGCATTAATAAACCCAGAGGTTATTATGTGGGCTTAGCTGGTAGTTTTCCAGTGGGGCAGTGTGCACAAATGACTTCAATTATTTTACGGTAAGCAGAAATAAATTATCTAGTTGAAACTCAAATCCTAGTCCCTTGGCTATAAAGCTCAGCAATAGAGATGAGCAGACGAGACTCATCCAGAGCTTTTCTTTTTCCAGACACTCAGAATCTAAGGACACGCAGTAACCCACAGATTTTGTTGAAGAGCATGCGATCCACACTACACAATTCTCAGGACTGTGAATTAGGATGGTGAGAAAGAAGCAAACAGCTAAGGGCTCCGGGGATGGTGTTCATGGGGCCACACTGGTTATGTTTTGTTTGTTCTTCGATGCACAGACCTTTGGAAAGTAATTATAAGCACAGTCGACACTGAAAAAACGTTTTTAGATAAGATTATTGGAAATGAGGTTTGCAGTGTTTGGCTAACATGGCATGCTGATAGGCAGCATTTATACCACGTTCTTAGAGATAAGAAAATTGTCTCAGAAAGCTTATAGTAATGGAAAACAAAGAGTGCAAATAAAGAGATCGCTGCTCTTGCACTTAAGCTTCTGATTTAACATCCCTGTGCGGTGTTACAATAACCCAGTAGCATCTCTACCCGTGCTTCAGATAATTGGTCTCAAACAAATTTAGAAGAAAGGTCCAACGCTTTGGGAACGGGATGTCAGGAGCACGGCTCAGACAGCACAGCAGTAAGCGTGAATACGATCCTGCCGAGAGCAAGAGTCTCTGTTCTGTGCTGTCAGTGATCACACCTGCGATGAGCCGGGCAGTTCTCATCGGTGTGGTGGGTTTTGTGGCCTCCTCATCTCAAATACCACAGCAACGTCTGTGCTCCTGTCCGGTAACACCACAGCAAAGGCAGCTATAATTCTACTGTTCTCAAGAGTTACGGTGAATCATGAATACATATCGTTACTCTTTTTTGTTAGCAGCCTTCTGAGATGATAGTTTCAAGAAAGTAACTGTGAGATATTACTAACGGAAACATCCTTTAGATCATTAATGAATCATCTTTCCCTACACACTGGAAAAAGTATTTAAACTCAGACTCTCTAAAGAAATACAATTATTAGTTAACAAATGCATAGCGCTCTATCACATCAGTAGATGGATACTAAATAGAGCTCTTTGCAGTTACAAAAGGTGGTGTAATTATGTCCACAGAGGTAAAACATTCCCTAAACCTTTAATGTTACAGCATTTCAGTTTCACAGCACTCTAATATTTATTCCAGCTTATAAAAGGCTCAGTACAAGTAGACTGCATCAGCAAAATCTGAAGAGAGAACCCTCACTACATTAGACATAAAAGACATGTTGTAAAGAGAAATGAAACCAGAAGGTGCATTAAAAAAATGACTGCTGCTTTGAAGTTATCGGAGATCCTGGAACTGGCATCTACCAGTGGGTGTTTTCTCGTATCAGGTTGGCTGGGTAGGCCGAATGTTTCAACCTATCAACAATCTTTTCACCTCTGAAACAGCATAATGTGCTATATTTTTTTTTTTTTTAAAGATGTAAGTTTCCCCCCTCTTTGATGTTAAGAAATCTATAAGGTGGTAAATTTTCTTCTTAGAAGCTTACATTTGTATCTCTAAGTGGAGCTCCCAGTAACTACACTAGGACAAAGAAATTCTCTCTGTACTTTGGAGACATCATATACATCCTTCCTGCCTGTTTCTGAATGTATAAATAACATCAGGATGGTTTGAGAAATGCTCTGCCGTGCTTCTCCTTCTCAACGAACCTTGCATCTTTCCTTTGCACAACAGCCCGCTCCCTGAGCGAGAGAGACGATGTTTCTGAATTCTTGTTGCGCACATGACATTGGCAGGTCTTTGTAACCAGCAATCAGATAATGCAGCCTTCTACCAAACAGGTTTGATCTTTCCGCTCGTGAACTTTTGCCTTCAGTGCCCAAATTCAGAAGTTTGAATCCCACTGAAAAGGGAATAAAAGCAGCTGCACATGAAAGTATTGTGCAGAAGTGCAACGTGCTCTTCACAGACTCGGGAATACAGCAGGCTCGCTGGACGTACCAGAAGTTCTAAGGATCAGGAGAAGACAGAATCGTGGAATAGAACAGATTGCCAAACATGCTGAAGATCTCACCTTCAGGAATGAGGAACAGAAAGAGCAAACTCGATCTCTAGGTGCTAACGCAGCACCAGTAAATAACCACAACAGCCACTCCTCCTGCTGACCAGAACATTGATAAAACCTCCAACTAGCTCATTCGGTCAAGACGTACACTGTAGTAAAGTTTCTGAATCCTTGTAGGACTCTTTCACAAAATTACCTTTATTATTTATATTTATAAACATAAGGATAAAGCCTTACAACTTATCCTTTCATGTTCAAGCATTTGAAATTAAGAACAGTTGGGAAAACAGTACCAGAAAAGTATCTGCCACTGCAAAACAGTACATCAAACAGAAAAGCCCCAAAGCACGTCTTTATAAAAAGGAATTATCTATTCAGGAGAACTACAAAGTTATCTCACTTTTTATTCCCCCCTCATTTTAGCAATCTAATTCAGAAGTGTTTTGCTCGAGCATTTCTATTTCATGATCTCAGTAGCTCCTGGGTGTACTGATTTACTCAGAACAAGGCAAAACTCAGAAGTAAACATTTTTTTTTTTTCTGCTGGAGGAAAACACAGTACAGAGTTCACTTGCCTGCATGAAATCCAGCACATATACTCATTTTGGAGAGAACATCCAAGGATTTTTTTCAAATACAGGGTGTACGTGCAGGGACTATGATGCTTCCAATCGCTGCAAAATGCACAAAATAAACAGAAGAGGGCCCCGCAGGTACCACCGAGGAGACAAGAGCAGAGCTGACAAATGCCATTGTTCCACATAACCGGCACAGGTAAAGAAGGGGCACAGGTGAAAAATGAAGTGACCGGTTTAACACATTCAAACAGCGCAGTGGCAGAATAATGAAGAGAGGAGCATAACCTCAAACTGCGTATTAGGAGGGCAGAAGGCAACACGCAGAGCGCGAGTGTTCCTCCTCTCTCTAGCAGCTGCTCGGAACGGGAATGAAAAGGCTGTGGTGGGTCCCAGCTAAAGGCACCGCTCTCACTGCAGCCGGGAGAGCCCAGCACGCTGACGGCAAAGCACACCAGTTCAAACCATGCCAGATACCCCTGAGCTTGGCTTCCAAGAGAAATCACGGAACGTGCTCACCTAGAACTTTATTATCTTATCTTTTTTGCTACATGACAAACGCCTATCAGAAGCAGGGTTTCCACAACATTGGTATGCTGGTATTTCTTCTGGCTGGTGGACGTGCCAGTGCTGAACGACTGGTCCAGTCCAACAGACGGCTTCCCAGGCGCAGGCGTGGAAACTCCGTTTAGGTGACAGCTGTATGACAAAACCAGTAACGATCACACAAAGTGTTGATCTAACATACAGAGCCCAATAAATAGGTTCATCTTACACAGATCTTACCCAAGCTCTGACTCCCCAGATTGCTCGCACACAATACAATGTATTTCGTACCTGAGGCTATGGAGATTGGCAGGTCTTCTACGATGAGCCTGAGGAACGGGCAGCAACGCTGAATACGTGAAAAATGCTCAGGGCATCCCTACAAGAAGCCACTTTGAAATTCCTCTTGACTCAACTACCCAAAAGGCATTATTTTACCTGCCAGCGTCACTTTGTTAACACTGCAGAACGGTTGTGTTGCCGTGAAATACATACAGCTCACAAAACCCACTGAAATGTCTTGGAACTCATTTAAAAGACCACCAGTTCTATGCAAAACCACGTCCTTTATATTCCCTGCTTACACAGAATAACTATGAAGTAAAAGGCTCTTTATTTCAGCGCATTGAGCAATGGCACTGAAGCGGTTTTACAAGCACTGGTAATCTCTTTTTTGCCTTTGAAACCCGGTCTTTGTCTGAGCCTCTGCTGAGTTCTACTCTGGGCTCTACACTCCATGTATTACAACCGCTGTTGTGATACCTCATCCACGATCTCGGCTGAGGGGAAAAAAAAAAAAAAAAAAAAAAAAGTCCAGGCCATTGAAGATGAAGTACTTTAGGAAAAAAGAAAGGCAACACTGAAGCAGACGTTTCTGTCAAAGACAAGAGGTGATGAAGGGCAAGGAGGGAACACTGGATTTGACCAAGGATGAAACAGCATATAAAGTAAACTAAACCTCGACTCTGTGTTTCTGTTGTCTGTGCTTCTACGAAGCAGTGACAGACTTTAAAATAAAAAGGCCTTAATTGAGCAGATGTTTTATAAACAGGCTCTACGTATTATCAGATTGTAATTTTCTGAACACAATCAGCCCAGACCAGCGCATCAGTATTATCCATAATAATAACAGAAAGTATGAAAAATTAAAATGGCGACGTTGCTCTTAGAAGTAGCTAAAAACGTGCTCTGAACAGGGCGCGTTTGTGTCTCTGAACAGGGCGTGTGTTTGTGTGCAACAGAGAGAAATGGCAGAATTTTAAAATGCAAATAAAATGGGAGAAGAATTTACACAAATAATTAAATGAGCAATTACAAGGCAGCTGCAGCATGGTTTCAGCAGAACAGAATCAACATTTAGAGGTTGTCGTGTTTCGTAGGGTAGGTATGTTTAGCACTGATAAACAGAGATACAGGGAAGGTAATTTGATACTTCCAAAATCTGTAACGACTCTTCAATAGGATTTTATGTTCTAAGCAGGTTCAAAACTGCTTTGTCCACTCACCAGCCATTCCATTTCATTTGCTTAGTAATTGCTGCTTTAATCTGCGGCATTTTTCACCATATGTACAGTGCTGGAAAGCGGCTAATAAAAAAAATAATCTGAATTTCTTTAGAGTCTTGGAGGAGTAACAGAAAAAAAGCAGCAATGATGTATGTACCTGGAACAAATACCTGTTTTCCCCAGCTAATCGAATTATTGGTCCTCTGGTCTGCACGTGGCACTGGAGCTAACAGAACCTTCACTCCCCTGAGACAGACTTAGACAAGTCTATGAAACATCACGATCTGATCAGAGATCACACCATGTGGCTGCATTCTGGAAATGTTTCTAGCATTCATGTGTGGTGTGACTTCCAAAGCGATGTCTGTACTTGATAACTCTTTACTACTTTATGCCAGAATTGACCTTGTGTACAGTCCTACACAGAAAACTCTCAGAAGTTAGATATTTGTGCAGTTCTTAACATCTCCAGAAGATGCTGTGGGATATATATGAACTCTTATTAAAATGTTGCTTTCCAGAATTTTAATGTCAGTATTTTAAAGATATAATTAATAAACAGCAATACCACAGAGCATACATACCAATCCAGCCAGAATTTTAAGATGGTGTATTTGCCAGCTGGCTGCCACCCAAAGGAGATGAAGGTTACACATGCCCTACCGTAAGTGTAGCACCTCAGAAGTCCTTATTAATCATTTTAATACCTTTATGTCTTAGAAGTCTGACCTGCTAACCATCATAATATGGCACAGAGTATTTCAAGGTGAACGTATCTGTTTAGAGACATTACCAATTACCGTTAAACTTGGATTTGTAGTATGACCGAATTCTTTTCCAGAAACACCGCTGCTCGCTAAGTTTGGAGTATGGTGCAGGACCAGGCTGAACGTCTGAGGGAGAAGAGAACATTCCCTGCTGCGGAGCAGGCTGCCAAGAGACCTCTGAGCGTCAGCGGCACAGGTGCTGCCCACCAACCACAATCAGTCAGGGCTCCCGAAATGCCGAGACCACTTGTCATCTCCAACAGCAAGAGTGAACCATTCGCATAATCCCTTCACAAAGCCAAAGGAACTTACTTCACTGTTCCGAATGCAATGTCATCTAATTCTGTCACATCTAAGTTAACTATTAAATTTCTTGCAGCTTCCCATAACTTTATGCTTTAAAGATGTGAACGTTGGCTACAGTGGTTGCTTAAAAGCAAAACCAGTCTATAGGAAGAGCTTACACGTAGACAAATCATCATGGAGACACGCTGCATGCTCGAGCTCAGTCTTGAAAGTGAAATGTCTTTGGTGAAAAATGAAACACGTTTCTTGTATTTGTAACTAACGCACTTTAAAAGTAAAACAAATATTGATATTCCAGACACAAGACCCAGGATCTATAACTGACTGGATAAAATGCATGCTGTTTGCATTTAGCAATCACAGTCTGTTTTCTGTAACTAGAAACAAGATTCATTGACGACTGCAATTCATCAGCCCTTTTGCCACGGTGTTTTACTGCGATACCATTATCCTGCCATATTACATTTTACTGTATGCGTGCGAGCCCCATAAATACAAACGCCCATGTAAAATAGGCAGCAACGACTCTCGCTACTTTTGGAATACTTGCAGCTTTTGAATTTTATGTGAGTTTCACATTTTGTTGATGTGTTTGCAATGCAATGCGTACTGCCCAGAAGAGAAACGATTTTCCATTTACATTAAAAGCTGTAGCGGTAAATAAACCATCAGAACTCAGGCAGATATTCTCTGGAACATCCACAGCAGTCCATTAAAATGTCACACTCCGTGTTAAACGTTTGAAAAAGTAGCACTGGATACAGCACATGTACAACTTAAATAGATGCACATATTAAACGATACAGATATCGTCGAGTATCCACTCCACACTCAGCAGCAACAGCCCAACAGCTGCCCCTGTATTACAAACCCCCCAAAATCAGACAGTAGATGCAGAAAGGGCTGCAATTTGCTACTAATGCTCAAATATGAGCTATTCAGAGATTTAGTCTCAGAAGTATTTATTTGTAATAAAAGGGATTTAGTATAAATTTTAAGGTCAACTTCTGCTCAAATGTGCACCTCTGGCATCGCAGTGACTCCGTACTGGCACCCAGCAGGAATTCCGGCTGGGAACGCGCCGCCCCGAGCTAACGCCGCACGCGACAAAGCCACCGCTCGCACACCAAGCACTGCCGCGTTGTGCTAGCACAGACGAGCAGAGCCCAGGGAGCTAAAGACTTTTTGTTTGGTTTTTATTTATTTGAAAGTAGTTTATAAACACTTCTCTCTAATATAACGGTTTATATGGCACTTCAGTACAAAGGGACTGACATTTCTAAGAAACAGTAAAAGTCTACAGCACCTACGAACGACGATGGAATTTATTAAATTCACCACAGACTGGGTCATTTCAGTGGCAGTTTTAGGAGGTGCTCCCTTTTACAGGACTACTGCTTTCACACCCTTCTTCACATTAAACCCAGGTCTCGAGAAGGTGATTGAAACTCCTTCTGACGGTTAATTTCAGTACAGAATATGGAAGTTCACTATTCAATTAAAGAAACATTTAAAAACCTGACTATCCAGTCCAGTGAATTAAACAGGAACAACCTACAACAGCTTGAGAAATTTAAAGCCCTTTGTCACTGACGGAAGATTCAGTAGCAATATGGCTCCAACATACCACAGCACCTGTCCAAAAGAGGGAAAGGAACTTAAAACCAGTTGTCTGAAAAGATTACTAGCTACAAAAGCAAGCAATTTTTTGCTCCTGTACCATAATGTTTCACTCTCTGAAGCACTAATCAGGCAGAACATACAGAAGAGAGACTATCCTGCACTTACTTTAATGCGTATTGACTGAGTATTTTCCAGGCTACAGTTCCAAGGCTGGTTTGACAACAGCCATGGAGCGCAAAATCATGGCTATCCAGAACCAGACAGTAAGAAGGAATTACCACCAGCGAAGCAGAGAGGATGTTATAATTTATTCTGTTTGCTGACTCTGTTGCAAACGACCAGGATCTATTAGTCACATCGATTCCAGATGCTACACCTAAGCTGGTACAGAGCTGCATAAAATGACAGAATCAAGTGGTCCACATTCTTCATCGTTTCACTTTGAAAGTAAATTATTGTGTCACTGAGAGGCAGTGACTCCGGTGCTCAGTATGTTCTTAAAATTAATAGAAAGAAAAATATCCTTCGGCAAGAGCAGAGGGAAACACTAAGGTATGATTAGGGTTACCAACCTGCCAGCGTTATGGATATGAAACCTTACCAAAGTTGCCTCATACAGTCAAGGTAATAGGTACAAATCATGTTAACGGCGGGTCTGTAATACATAGAAAACAGCAGCACAACATGTACTTCTCAAGGATGAGGGCTTAATACCTATTTAGAAATCCACAGCTTGCATCTCCACTGCGCGGCACTCTGCGTATCGATTTAGAGCTGAGATTTGTAAAAAGCGGCTGGGGGACCTCGCCTGGCTGGCTGGCTCAGGGGTCCAGACACGTTTAACTCCTCTGAACATCTTTCAGAACCTACATCCAAAGGGTTACAGAATCTTAGCTATTGTGGTGACATCTAAAACTCCTATCGCCAGATTATAAGGACAGATTAAAAGGACTTCAAAGAGTACACGCTTTAGAGAAGAATTACTCAAACTCTGAAGGAGGAGAAAGTATTAAACAGAATGAAGGGGAGACTGGAAATGCTGTCCTCAGCACATACACCATCAGCAGCAAGCTTGTCAAATGCAGAACAAGGACAAATGCAGAACGGGAGGATCTATTTCTGATGTCTTCCCCCTCGCCCACCCCAAAAAAGAAGAGTTTCAAGAAACTGAAGAGAACATAGACTAGAGAAAAACTCTTTTTTCAAAGTATAAAAGTAAAGGTCAGCTGAGAAGATATGGAAAGCAAATGTCAGGAAATTCCCTTGAGAAGATGTATACAAGAAATAAATGGTCTTATACATTATACTCTATAAAACTGTTTAAAACCCATCAGATTTACATGAAGAGAAAGCAAAATCAATCTATACCACTTGTTGACTGAACCACAGACTGAAGCTCTGACTTCAGAGAATTCCTACTTGTGTCCTCCCAGGATGGACTGTGCAACTGCCTCTTGAGAAACCTTTTTCCAGGACTGGGAGGAAAGAAGGGAAAATGCCTGAGAACTTGAGAAGCGGGGGCGGGGAAGCAAACAGAGACACTACTGTACTCCATCAGGCTCCGTGCAACACGTCTTCTCTTTTTTGAAACGGGCTAAGCTCTGGCTCATCGCCCCAGCCAGTCTGTCTCACCTTTTCAAGGCTGAGCTGTAGCCGTTTATAAACCACACACAGGACTGAAGAGCCTTGGCTGAAGCTGGATGCAGAGTGTATTTTATCCAAGGCTGTAGGTTAAGGATGTGCTCTAAAAGTCATCTAAAGGCAGTGTAACGCTTTCTTGGTGTAAGACAAAGGACTGCAACATGAACAACTGCTGTGGCTCCCTGGGAACAATGCAAAATAATAAAACAAACTTACACAAAAACAACAAACAAGCGCAAAACACACTTACTGAAAACATAGCACTGTGAAAAAAAAAAATCATACAACCCAAGTATGACAAGTATTTCACCTCAACAACACGATGCACCTTCAGTAGCAGCTGAAGCTAGTGAGACATGGGGCTGGCTGCCCACTAGGACGAGAAGCTGCAGATGTGTCTGATGGATTTCTGGAGATGGGCTGTCGGAGCCTGGCACGCAGCTCTGCCAGGTATATTCATGCCTGAGCAGGCACGGAGTACCTCAGCCTAGCGACGCTGCTCTGCACCAGACCCCGAATTTGTTTAAGCTGCTGTAAAGATTTCTTTCTAACCACAGAAGTTTGTGTGAAGGGACGGCACCAGGAAGTCAGACGAGCAGACAACGCAGCTTGAAGAAGTGCATCATGTATTATGCCACTGTCAAATAAAGTGGTTTTTTTATTATTATTATTTTTTTTTAATAGAGAAGTCCTTCTTCCCCTCACAGTTTTCTTCAAAATGTTTCCAAACCAACAAGCTGTACACAATGAGCAAGGTTAGTCTGGTGAAGGGATGCAGATAACCATCAGGAGCAAGGCCAAAGAGGTTGCTCTGGCAAACTCAATACTCAGCTCCACGTTTTCCAAGAGGAGAACTCAGCCCTCCCTTTCCTCTCATTTTCATCACGCCAATGGAAATCAGAAATACTTCCTCTAATATCCGTGGAGTGAAACAGTCTCAGCGATACAAAAACTCCGAGCCCAAGGTACCCACCTGGCAGTCTGACAAAAACGACCAGCAGACAAGGGCTCCTCAGAGAGCCTGGCAGATTCCTGTACTACACAGCAGCCGCCTCATTGCGTACACTCCAAGCTAAATGAGGCCTCTATTGCACACAATTAATCAACATATCTATGGGGAGAATCTGCTGTGGGGATTGAAAGCCAGAACTGTCTCTTCCCTAGGCCAACTCTGCATCAATAGTGAAGGAAATGGCTCTGGTCCCATCAAGCCTGTGCCAGCAGAGACTCTCTTATATTTAAATCAACATTTGCTGCAGCAGGGGATTTTCAGATGCTCTAATTAAATGCTGGATTTTCTTTTTTATTTTGATGTTTAACTCATAAAAAACTGAATTTATTTGGGTTGGGTGCTGACGCCTGCAAGCACAGCTGCTCACCAGCTCTGTTTTGCTTGCTGTGTGAATGCATGAGAAGAGGATTTAAAACCTTTTTTTCCAGCGTGCCTAGTGTCAGGATTTGGGTTTTCTTACTCTCTTTCTGCTGTGGCAATGCACCCAGAACATCTCAAACCCTCAGCAGCCTCCCAAAGCAGAGACGTGCAGAATTCTCTCGCATTCCCTTCTTCATAGCAGCAAACTCCGGAGATGGAAACCTGCTAACAAAGGCCGCAGGGACCGAAGACGGCTGATGCGGACTGGCACGTTCTAGAGCAGAGCCATGGTGCTCCAAGAGATGGGATGCAGTACTGCCACATCTAGAGGTAGGCGCCTATCCTGCCCATACAGAATTCAAAATGGTTTCACAATTTGCTAAGGCTGTCTAAACTCTTGGAAAGGGTAAAACAATAGGTAACACCTCCGTTGCTCAGCTCTCTTGACTGCTGTTGCCACGTTAAGGTTTTACTAATGGTAAAATAATAGTATTTCCCGCACAAGAGATGGACCTTGGCTCCATGAAGAGCGTAATCAAATTCTTGGAAAGAGAATGCAGATTAGAGATGCTCCTTTACATGTCTTTTACTTAAGACCAGGCTGACACAAGCAACTGAAATTGGCTGCTAAATGAATCCGGACTGCGCAGCGCATTGCTAAGCAGCACTAAAATCAGTGCTCGCCTCAGCAGGATTTGGTGCTCCTCATTCAGGCCCCTATCGCACTCAAGTCGACTCGGAACACTGCCATTCCTTATTTGTAATCCTCCGTGACTGTGTTCTGTCACTAATGTGTCGTTCAGCTTAAAGACTGTTTACTAAAACTGAACTGGACGAACATGCAGAGCATGGAGTTTCCATTATTTGTAAATTAATTTATACAAGTCACATTTTAAGCCATCCATAGTTTAGATACATTTAAACTATGGATCCAGACCTTTAATCCATATTCTCTTAACTCCTTTTACACACGTTGTGTGTGGAAATTAACACATATAAGCAAACCTGATCTGGGTATTTTCAATGCTACTGGTGATGAGCTATGAAGCCTTACCCATTCTGAACAGATGGCAGAAACAGAAATTTCTCCCAACAAAACTGAACTTGATCTAGAAGAATTCTCTCCAGAGAACCTCTGTGAGGTTTGGTCTCGATCGCTGTATGATCTGTGTCATCTCTGCTGTCCCACCCCAAAAAGAAATTTTAAAAAGGATTATTGCTGAGAGGCACCACTGGCAAAGATAAGATGCTGACTGTGGCGACAGCGCAGGAATTCTCAGATGTGGGCCCCTAATGCTGCTACCTTTTTTTTCCTGCACAAAAGCACAGCGAGGAGTTGCCACTGATGTCACATAACCGCATAAACGGGCCTGGGAAATGCTGACGTATTTAGGAACAAGTGATGTATTTAGGAACCTCTGCCTCCCAAGAGCCGCCGAGGTCCACGCGCTCTGTTTTAACCAAGGAAACATCAGCAGTGGCTAACATCGCTTAGGGGAAGATATTTGAGCGGTGGCTAGAAACGTGGTAAGGAACAGTGGGGAAAAAAAGGCTCTCCTGGTAATTCCGAGGAACTATGATGTCAGCCATCACTAAAAAATATCCCTGTTTTCCACTTCTTATAGGACTTATGACAGGGATTTTCAAATTAAGCTATAGTATTGATCAAGAACATTTAATTTTAATGCTTCTATCCTTAGATTTAAAAAAATCTTCAGCACCTCTAAGCTGCAGAAAAATAATTTCAGAGATGAAGATTTATATTCTTCATAATGGGGCAGGCTCACATAAATAATTGAACTGAATTTAAATTTCATTCCAGTTGTCAAGTGTCTGCCTGCACGGCATGATTCGAGGTTTGACTGTATCAGTCATTCACAGCCACTGTCAGAAACAACTCACTAGATTAATTTGTGACTACGGCAAGCACGGGAAACGCGTGCTCTTTGGGAAAATAGTGTTCCTGAACTTCTGCACTTGGTGGAATAACCGACACCTTCACCAGGGATTCAGAGAGATATGGGCACGGTAACACACAAGGGGCTGGAGTCTCCCATCCATTTTGTTTTCAGATTGCATTTCCAGGTCCATGCAGAGCATGGATTAAACAAACAAACAACAACAATGCCACAATTAGCATCTATTTTGCATCTGATGAAACAGAAGACGAGCTTCTTTGTCCATAGTTATTTCAAGCCTTATGTTTTCATCTAAGGCTTCATCCAAGCTCTAATGAAATAAATTCCTGGATCAGAACCATAGATTTGTTGCCAGCACTGGGTTTTGAAACCTACATTTCTTCTACCATATAACCATTACTGAGCAAGATTTACTGGGTATCTCAGTTATTTCTCATCCACATGTTTAACAGGGCAGGTCATCTTTAACTTGAAAATACCAGAAGAGTTTATAACCTCAAGCTTACTGCCGCAGACCAGAGCCATTACTTATTTGAATTTGGTACACAGTTTCTAAAGACACTGAATTATTTCCAGTAGACTGTTTGCCTTGATGAGCGCTGAATTAGCCTTGCATCCTGAGCCTGTATGTCAAATTTTATTGGCCAAAGCAAATATGACCTGTTAAGATTTACAGGCTTTATTAGCAGCAATAACCATTTTACAATCAACACCAGTGAATTAGGGTTTATTGAGAACTGTACAATTTTTATCTGTAGAAAGCAACTAAAATGTCAAGTTTTCGTTGGATATAATTCCTAACTTTCATAAAAGACAGATATCCTAATTGTTGCATGTAAAGCAATATAGTTCAAATCTAAAATTCTCAGTAAAATTCAAACAGTGTTGATGGAGAGTCAGCATTTTTTCCCGAATGGCTGAATCCCAACAATCAGACGTATGCGATCGATTAGCAAACCATACCTGCTGGGTAGAGGTGTACCTATCATCATTTGTTTCTGTAGGTCTCAAAGAAAATACACATAGATTTTACACAGGTTTTTTTTTCACTTGAAAACCTTTTGCTCACCTTTAAATGCTGCACTTTGAGTAACAAAACCAAACTGACACACATCCTCTTCAGACTCTGAAAACAGTAAATGTACAAAATGCACTAGAACTTCTTAGGGAAGGTACTAGGATCCATATCACATGAAAAAAAACCTTCCTTCAGTGAACATACAGTGTAATGCAAGGCACAGGGAGTACTTGAGCCTGCGAAGTTTTGAGAGAGCTATCAGGCAACTGAACAGAGGAAAAAAATGGTGGTGAGGGAAATGGGAAGGGAAGGAAGAGAAAGACGACTGGAATTTGTAGGCACCAGACAAGGCAGGGTTCCTGCCTGAAAACCGGGCTGCCAGCTCCCCTGTGACGCACACTGCCAGTCAGACATTTCCCCAGCTAAGAAAGATGTTTTGCAGTCAAGTAGTTGCCACATCACACTTCATTTCACTTTGTAACTGCTTGTTTCCAGCCTTTTTCCTGTAACTCTGCACTGGACTTGGGGCATTTTCTTAATAAACATTCACTTGTTTTCCTACAAAGTCTGTCTAGTTTTGTGGAACAGGGAGAACCAGGGTGAAAGGAATAAGCAAAGTGGAAACTTTCACCACAGAGATAGCAAATTTATCTGAGATGGGATACACTGGCAATCTGGAGGGAGATGCATTCAGGAAACCTGGCTCAGCAGTGCACGCTGAGAGAGGTGGCGGCTGGCGGCGTGGGGAATCTCTGCAGGCAGTGATTACCGGCACTTCTGCGGAGAATCCCTCACACACCAAGGATGTTTAGGCAATTACACCTCTGGAAGTTTGTTTTGTCTCCAAAATAGATGTTTACCAGAATCCACATTTCTATTATTCTGGCAATTCTCTGCAATGCAGTATTCATTTTTCTACTAACTCTGAACATGAGTAAAAATAATGCACAGCTGATGTAGTAGCAGAAAGTTGAATGACAATGTAATGCACATTAGATGCCAAGATACAAATTCATCTGCTCACCATTCTTATCTCTAACTCATTTTCCTCTTGGTCTTTAACACTTCTATCTGATTTTCGGTGTCTTTTGCACCACAGTTTGCTGCATTTCTCCTCTCTTTTCAATTGCATCTGCTCAACGGGCTTCTCCTTAACTAAAAAGGATGTACGTTTCTCTGGAGTTCATTTTTCTTTGCTGCTTCTGTTCCTTCAACTAGATCATACCACAGCAACAGTGGAGATAAGGGACAAAACCAGCTCCCGAGCGATACTATTTCCCTTACTCACCAAAAAGACACCAAAGACACGCAGCGGAGCGCAGTTAGAAGCGGAGCACAGTTTTAGCCTCACCTCGGCTGCAGGGACTCCCTCAGGCGGCCGACAGTGGAGAACGATCATCCCTTCGATAGGAACCTCCTTCCCTTGGGGGTCTTGCTCAAAGTTTTTCCGTAAATCTGCAGAGTTTAACGCAATAATTCATTACACCTCCAAAAGCCATTCCTCCCCCAACAATGCTACGTAGGCTGCAGAAGCGAGCGACAATATCGCTTTGCTGAATTCTTAAGTGTCTGTGTAAAGCAATGGACAACAGAGCTACTAATTCCTCCCCAAAAGGAAAGAAAGGAAGGAAAGGACTGCGAGCAGTTCCACACATTCCAAATTGCCTGACTGCAAGGTTGCTTCACTTCCGATACCACGGCCAAGTTAATAATTCAGGATAAGGAACAGGGCACGTTGTCTCAGAGTCACACTGATGCGGCCGCAGCACTTCACGTACAAGTGTCTGGTAAACCAGAACAGACGCCCAACGCCACGAACCTAACCCAGAAATGCCTGTGGATAAGTCAAGTTTTGCTTGCTGTGAAAGGAAAACAAAACAGAAGGGTCGTTACTTACTACACGAGGTGCTCTGAGAGTTAGGATGTCTCCATTAGACACACTCATTTTCTTCAAATAGTGTCTCAAACTCCACAGTGTGGATTTACTGATTTAATTTTCTCCATTGCTTACACTTCATGAAATACACCCCCTTAAACAGCAGAGGCTCTGAATCAGTTACACTTTAATATATTTTATAAAATACATTAAGACTTATTTTAGCAAGCCGGTCACTAGAGAAAGATGCACGCAGTGCATGTATTCTCCTTTTTATGATTCTTTGTTAATGGTGATTTTTTTTCTCCCCACAGAGATAATCAATATCTTTTCCAGTAGTCTATTTAAAAAGTCATTCATTAACAGTGATGCTGCAGTTGTGCCTACAAATGCCTTTATTAGGATGAAAAATGGAGTAAGAGCCATGCTTTCCACACTATGATAAAGAAATCCTTACCTGCTTTTGCAGATAAATATAAAGTGCTGTAATGCTTTGGACCTGACTCACAATTCAGCATCTCTAGGCTTTAAGTGCAAAATAAATAGATAAACAAACTCACGCTACTATGCATCACAACGACAGATGCTGTGAAAAAGCTGTGGGTTCTATATACTGTCACAAAATGGACCAACACCTCCTCATCTCGAGTCCTCTACGGGGAATTCCCCAAGCCAGACCTCCACGCCCCGAGTGGCACAGCCAGGTTGGGCACCACGGAGAGGATGACACAGCTCCACGAGCGGGCGAGCCCTGGAGACTCACGGGGGTGGTTTACGCATATCTGTTGGCAGCTATTCCTTGTTTCTGTCTGGAGTCCTAACAAGTCCCCTCAGCTCTGCACTCAGGAATTGGCCAGTACAGGAAGGCAGTTCCCAGGCAGAACATCCAGCCCCACGCAGCCGCGGAGCGGGACCGAAGGGAGCTCTCTGGTGCCGGCTAGGTTAACACAACGCCGCAGCGAGGGACGGCAGCGGGGACGTGGTACCGCAGTGACGGGTTTAAACGTCCCAGCGCACGGCTCCACCTGCTTCTGCTCATTCCAATTTTACTCATATTGCCATGCTGTGGGGCTGGGAAATCACAGTGCGGAGAAAAGTCAATAAAAATTCAATTCAGAATAATAGTCCTCTGCAGCTTAGCCATACAGGGGAATTATTAGCTCCTTCACTGTTATGACAGCTAATGCACGAAAATAAAAAATTGAATTTACGCATATTTACACATTCAGACTAAATCATCCAACAAAAAAATCCATCGTTTATAAATTCAAGGAGTTGTTACATTGTCCTATTACTTATTCCAAATGTTTATTTTAAGTTATCCTGTTAAAAGACTTATCAAGAACTGCTACAAAAGCTTCTAATGTATTCTTGGTTTTGTTTTTTTTTTAATACAAAGTATAGACTTTGTTAAACGGGTTTTCATATTTTTTAGATCCCCCCGTGATCAACATGGAGCAAAGGGGCACTTTTCAGGGTATTTTCCACTTGCATTAACCTTTTCTATTACATTGCATTGTTGTGACACTGTGCATCTGCAATCCAGAATCTCTGAACCAGACTTGCCAAGTGTAAACGCAAATCAATCAATCCACACTAAAATAAAACAGAACTCTGAAAAAAAAACCATGGCATGCTTTCCGTGGTATTCCTACGGCACTGCATAGGGAGGGCTTGCCAAGACAGCATCCTCACCAGCATCCATGCATGTTTCACCCTGAAGAACAGTATGTTTCTGCACCTCACAAACCCAGAACAGCAGAACGCTTACTCTACTCACAAGCTATGCGGACAGACGCCTTCCTGCTCTTTGAGGTCCCGAGGTGGCTCCACGCAACGCACTGGCACCAGTAATCTTCCGGGCCGTGGAAATCTTCCACCTGCTGCCTGGTCACATTGATGAACACCTCTCGAACTTTCAGTCCTGAAGGGGAAAGACACAGAAAATGAGCCGATACAGGCAACCTTACCTCGGCATAAAGCTAGGGGTAGACAAACCTTTTCTTTTAATTAAACAATTGCATTGTTAATCAAGGCAAAGCTTTAGTTACTTTGACAATAACATATTGCCACTAATTAAATTCTAAAAGCTGAGTAGGTCATAATGCATGCAGTTGCAAGAACTACCCACCCACAGTCGTTTTTGCAAGAACAGAACACCTCCCTCAGAAACCTCTCTTGCGCCTTTTTCACACAGGACGTTTATCTGGAATTTTATAACATAATATACAATAAAATTGTCTTCCCATCTAACATCACAGTGCCCTTGAAAATCTTTCTGAAGTACCCTAGCAGGCCTCCATCAATTCAAACAGCCAGAACTATGCGTGTCCAACAGGAACCAGTCAAACGCCCCACTGAATCCCAGTCTGCTCCAGTCACTACCACCGCAGTTCCACCCAGCAGCCGTTTCCTCACAGGGGAGAGAAAAGCTGTGTCCTATACTGCAGAGCAGAGAAAGCTGAGCTCAGGCAATTACAGCCTGGAAGGAGGAGAAAAGAAAGAGAGGGGAATAAACATCAGCTCACAAATGGAGACGGTCCTCTCCGCCACGCTGTTCTTCCTGGGAAGCAAGTGAACCAGCTACGAAATTGAAGTCTACCTTGCTTATTTTACACCGTTTCCCAACATATAACCTCGCTAAAGTAATCTGTAGTGTGATCTCATCGTTGCCTACTGCAAATCTGCTTGGTGTTTATCAAAATGAATGCAGATCTCTCTCCTGAGGCAGAAACCCGTTACACCTAAAGAGCTGAGAAAAGGATCTGAGAGAACAACCAGGGCTAGCCAGAAATAAAGATGGCAAAAGCTTTTTTTAGCTTTTTCTTAGCCTGCTACCATTAGCTTAACCTCCTGGGCACAGGTGAAGTTTAGTGGTACTGCCCTTCAGACAAAGTTTGAAGGTAAATACAGGACATCAAGACGCCTTGCAAACCTGACCCTTTATTTCACACTTGGGACGTTCGCCATTATCTGCAGCTACACCTTCGCAGGACAACGTCGGGGAGCAGAAATGCAACCCAAATCTGGGTTACAAGGTGTCAGGAATCCTCTGAAAGAGCTGGTCAGAAAAACATTAATTTGAAAACAGAAAACATTTGTGCCTACTACTTTCTTCTTTCTCCTCCTGTGCTGCCCCAAGACACTTATTTCCCCTTCACTGGAAATGAATGAAAACTCAATCTTAAAATATTTCATGCCTGTGAAGTTTATAAAGCAGCAAGAAATTTCTAAACCTGAACTCCATAAAAACTGGCTTCCACTTAATCTCAGGCATCATTAACAGCTGGGTACCTCACTCCTGAAAGGCACGGGGAAGTCCACGTGTTCCCCTGGTAGGCAGGAGAGAAGCGGCCCGCTGGGGATGCTCAGCGAGGAGGGGCGGGGGAGGTCAGACAAGCTTTAAACTCTAGAAAGCAATACAAAATTTTTGCTACTTTTTCAGTAACAGGCAAAGGAGATTTTTACTTTTTTAAATTTACCTTGTTTGGCTTGCCATGTTTCACAGTGATACCTAATGTCATGGACAAACCTGCGGCAGCTTCCTAGGTTGTCTCAATAATCATTTCAGTCACTCAAATATTTATTCCCTCAGCAATAAACAGACAGAGGTTTCCTGGTCACTTTTATTTGCATTTTGTTTTTTAAATATGTCGATGCAGTTTTCAACAAAACTGCTCACAAACATCCCTTCATTTTCCACCATGGTAAAACCAAGCCATATAAACACAGCACAGGGAACTCCGCAGCTCCGGCGGAGCCTCCTCTCCCTGCTGCCATACTGCCAGAACCCCAACGGAAACGCACCGTCTCACTCCAGACATCCATCCTGCTCCGACAGCGATGAATCCTGGGATTCTCATTTTGTACAGTGATCTTCATTAAGGTTTTACCTGAAGAGATGAGCAGCTGCAGTTAAGCTCCGTTAGAGAGCATCCGGTGACGCTGACTGGTGACCTGACACAGCAGGTCTTACTGGCTGAAGACCAGGCGTCCCACCACGCCGCACCGCGCCGACAGCCAGCCACCTTCTCGGTACTCACCGCCCGCAAACCAAGCTGTGCGCGGTCCCTGAAGAGCTCCCGAGCCTCCAAATCCAAGCTAATTTTGCAGCTGTGTTCGACAAGGTTGCAACCCATCTACTTGAAGACTCCTTTGACAAGCGTGTGAAACGATTAAGTCCTTGACAAACAGCGACCTTTCCAAGACAGCCTGTCTCCAGTCAGGAGTCACTCATCCGGCATCTGCCTCGCCGACACGCGCTTCCGCGTAGCCACGCACATTGACCTGCCTGCGAACGCAGCGCTGCCGTGCTGCCGGGAAGGTACAGCCTCTTGCTGTACCGCAGTACCTCTCGCTGTCCTCCCATCCCATCATCAGCTTATTCCCAGCCCTGGCCTCTAAGCAGCACCGTCCTGGGGAAGGGAACGCTCTGTCACCAGCCACTGACCGCAGCCTTGCCGCCCGCGCTGCCGTTCAGCGCCTGGTTCTGGCACGCCATCTTCTGATCTCTCTCCATCTCTGAGCTACTCCAGGCATTTCTGGAAGCAGCAAACAGAACCAAGGGTGTGAGAACTGCATATTGTACAGCTCACTGGTGCACCCATGCTAGCAACGACAGAACCTTTACTGCCACCAAACAAAAGGATCTTCACGTGGTGATTAATTTTTCGAGAAGCAGAAGCCATTTCTAGGCTCGCTGCCACTGAAAAATTCTGAGTAGTCAGCAGTGAATGCAGGCATTTACAGCTTCAGATTAATTGAGGCAGAATATTCTTCAGCCCAGCTCATCCTTTCATTGGCACATTATTTAATTAATTTATATATCAGCCTGTATTTTCTGAAGCAACATTTAATGTGGTTTGAATCAGGCAAACAAACAGCACACAATTTTGAGAAGGTGCTGGTTCAGCGTTTCAAGAATGGGACAGGTAGGAATTCAGGTCTTTTGAAAGGTCTCCCAGTTTGCCAGTAGACAAAATAAATGCATCCAAAACAGCAGCATCACAGAATTGCTGAGGCTGGAAGGGACCTCTGGAGAACACGGAGTCTTTGGGGAAAGCTATGTTTTGTTTATGGAGAAAGTACACCTATTTTCATTTGTTTTAGAAGCAACTACAGAAAGCAAACCCATTGGGAACAGAGGTATATTCTTCATTTATCTTCACTGTATTTCACCAACAAATATACTCATCTACCCTCTGCATCCCAAGAAATGCCAGATGAATTGTTCATAGGAAATGACACAGAGCAGAAAAGCTGCACGTAATAAACAAGAGAAACATTTCACCTGACTTGTCTAACTCTAACAAGCACTGCAAGTCCAGCCCTTTAAATTATTGCGCCAATTATAACCATCATCTTTCACCCAGCACAGCCTCACAGCATACACGATCACGACCGTGGCGCTGATATGCTGATCAGCTTTCTGCGCCGGCGACGGTTCCGCTGCAGACAGACTAATGCTGGCAGCAGATGAGTAATTGCTCTCCGTGTACTAAACATAACAGAGCTGCGCAGAACTTCGGCATTTGTCAGCTTTATTTGTTTAAATGAGAAGAACACTGACGGCGGTTATTGCTGTAATCCTTTTATTTATCAGACAAGAAAACGCCAGTTACTCTTCGCAGGTCTGATCCTCTGCTGAAACCAAAAGTTGAAATATTTGTGAACTAATTCTGCGGTGCACGCTGCAAGGTTCAGGCAAGAGAAATAAAGCAAAAGGAAATTAATCAAACTGTAATAATTACATTTTTATCACAGTAGCCTCTGCTAGCTCAGGCCCTCACTTGACGAGGAAGAGTACGTCAGGGAGCAAAGTTACTGTTCTGCCACGATTACGGACCAAACGGAAAGGGCAGCCCATGGATTACTGCCTCTTTTCTGCAGCTCAGGAAACAAGGCAGGAGAAGATGAAATAACTTGGTCTCTAACCAACCAGTTGGGCGTGGGAACCCACATCCATCGTAGCTGCGGCACGTGTTGGCTTGCCTGCTGTGATTTTCTGCACAACCAGCAGCAAATCCACAACAGGAGAGACTTCAGTGCAAACCTGAAGCCCACCAGGACCCCTCACGTCCTCAGGCAGCCAGTACGTGTTGCAGCCCGTAACTACAAAGCTTACGAAATTACAAAATCCTTCCTCTCTCGCTGCTCCTCCTCTTCAAATTAACAGCGACTCCGGTGTTACTCTAGGATTTTTATTTCTGTCCTGCAAAATGATGCGAAACTGGATTCCCTGTTCATCACAACGGCAAAACACTCGCTGTCTACTGGCAGCTGGCCCTCCTGTTCCGTTCCACGCACACAGCGCGGTGCGGCAGGTAAAACCCATCAGCCAGCCGCCTGCGGTGCCGCTGCCAAGCCCTTCTCGCACGTGCCTGGCCAAGAGCTTGCTGGTAGGAACTTAGAGAGATGCCAAGATACATTTCTTATCGTCAGCATTAGATTTCCTCTTCTTTGGGTTTCTTGTGGATATTTTTCACCGCTTTTCCATACGCCCTCTCAGAATTTTAACCACGTAACAATCAGTGGAAGGATGGAAAAGGACAGACCCATTTTCAGGCAGTGTCCCCGCCCGTAGCCAGAGGCACCACTCCTGGCACCAATTCCAGTGCAGTTTTCCACAGATGGAGCCCACGCAGTACGCAGAACACTGCGCGCGCTTGGTAACGCCATGTTTATGCCCCAGATTTGACTCCAGAAATGAGGGCACTGCCAGAATGCGCAGCAATCTGGAGCAAACCCAAGAGCTGTCCCCCGTTTGCTGAAGGCTAAGGAAGGGTTCCACAAGGATTTATGGAACAGGGTGCATCGTAGTGAGAGGACATCCACGCCCATCCTTTACTTGCATTGCTGCGGCCTAAGGACCATTACGGTGGTTTCTGGAAGACAGACACGCCGAACTGCCTGGATCACACTGGTGTTTAAATAATAACACTTGGAGGGTCAGCTCCATCCCTGGGCTAAATTCAAACTGCAACATTTATATCCCAGATCTCGCTTGCTAAGCCTCCATGTCTCAAACCTCAATGTTACTGGTGTTATTTAAAAAAAAGCACATCATGTTACTTTATCTTTTTTTATTCTGTTATTAATCCAAGGCTTAGAAAGCATAATTGCAGAATTCACAAGACAGATTTTCATTAACCATATGGAAGAAAAACATTTAGGGACGACATTTCTTCTATATTGATTCAGCAACGCCTTTAGAAGTAAAGGTTATGCCTATTAAATTATTTTCGAAAAGGTAACTGTAAAAATTAAAATTCATCCAGATTAGCATTTACAAAGTCTTTAATACAAAATTTCTTCAGAATGTGTCACTCAAAGAATGCCAAACACCACTTTAGGAGATGTAATTTCTTTTTAAATGGCATTTTTTCCTCTAAAAAGGAATTTCTTGTATTGATAGAGGGTATATTATGCCTACACTGCTATTTCCGAGACACAGAGTTGCCTAGCAATCTTGGAATTTAAAAAGAAGAGGAAAGCAATAACAAAACAGAATTGTGAAATTACAAGACGGTGCAGCATTAAATTGCTTTGCAATACTTATCAAGATGCTTCTAAATGAGAAAAGATACAGGGTGTGCTGGGAGCATGATAAAATCTGTTGATCATTTTCAACTTTCTCCCTTCGCATTCTCTTATTTCAGACACACGCTTTCACACACCGGGTTTCTCCTACTTAACTTTATTACCTACCAAATGCCTGTCACTGCTTGAGGGCGAAGGCAAATTTCAACCACCACGTCGCAGTTTTTCAGGGTGCATCCTGACAGGGATTTCATAAACGCATCCCTGTGTCTGTTTCTAGAAGCTCCTACAAATCGCACCATCGGAACACACAGAGCTACTGTTCCCTTCAGAGCTGTTATTTTCTGTTGGAAAGCTCACTGTCTATGGCAGTGTTTGATCAGACCCTTTGTCTCCCTTGGGACAAGCTGTGGCAGCAGCAATCTCATACTGGTACGCTGTGCCTGCCTACCATGGCTCACTTGGCCACGCAGGGCAGAGCCGACATCGTCGTGTGACTTCCGAACGCGAGCTGGTTCCCACTCCTTCAGCCCAGCGCAAGCCTGCAGCTGCCCGCTACGGCACACGATCTCCCGTTTGTGAGCCTCAGAACGTGATCTCCTGTTCTTTGTTCTGCTTTGCGTATCGTCAACAGACGCCGCGCGTCATCACACCGCCCGAAGGACGCAGCGGCCCTTACCTGTAGTCTCATCCATGCTTTCCTCAGACACGTGCTCATTTTGATGGACCCATTCACCATTGCACTTGAAGAAAATCTGCATGGCTGGCATGGCTTTACAGCGTAAGACAATGGGGTTGCTTTTTATAATGTAGGCATCATCTGGTTCCTCCATAAAATGAGGCAGTGTTCCAGGAGCAGATGGGACAGACTCTGGAAGGGCTTCACTGTTATCATTTCCTGAAAGGGAAGGAAAGGAAAATACACATTTCTCATCTTGTTGCATCCTTTGTATCATCACATTTAATTGATTAAATACAGTTCTGGATTTTACTAAAAACTAATTTTACTACAGAAATACCTATAGAACTCAATAGCTGTCAGGATTGTGCCTCGCAAGGAATCTGACACACACATACAAAAATACCAATTTAAGCATAAGAACTGCCAAGAAAATTGACAGAATAGAAGAATCAGAATCATCAAAAAACTGCATCATCACAACTGCCAGTTTTATAGATGGGGAACTGAAGCACAGAAAGGTTAAATGAGTCACCTAAGGTCACACAGAAAGTCTATGAAAGCACAAACTAAACCTCGTTCTCTGGAGTGGCAGCCCAGTGCCTTAACTACCACATCTTCCTCTCTTTCACTGAATTTAATTTCCTTTAGACAATGGCTGCAGATTTAACAGGGATCAGAGGGTTAACCACAGAGAAATCACAGCATAGCTGGGGTTGGAAGGGACATCAATATATCGATACCAACAGCCCTACTGCAGCACCCTAACAGTGGCACAGGCAAACTCTCATTCCATCCCCACTTGGAGGAAATTTTCAATGTTTTTACACTGTTCCCATTCACTGCAGCCCCTTTAAGGTGATATAAAAGTGAAAAAGTGGTTTCTGCAGGGCCAGAAGGTGCAAGCTGGTGAGCTTTCGCAGCTCAGATCACAGACAGCGGGATCCAAGCGCGCTTGCTCAGCAGTGCGCAAGCCCCGATGTCGTACTCTCTGAATTTCTGTCCTAGACACGGACACAGAACTGGAGCACAAGCTTGTCCTTTACCGCAGCTCTTCTTAATTTAGTCTAATCCTAGTTGCTGCTGTCAAAACTAGGAAATTCCCATTGATTTTTAGCAATGCAGGGATTTATTTCAGTAGTTTGTCAGTCCTCTGAGAAAATTCAGAGAACAGCAACAAAAAGTAAGTCAGAAGAGATCAATTTATGCAGGGAGATTAGAAAGTACTGAATACATACAGCATAGCCAAATGATAACAGAGGAGGACACGGTCTCCGTGCAGATGAAGGGAACACAGGATCAGAGAAAGGGGAATAGCTGAGGGCAATACACACGTGATTTAACCAAAACCAGTGGAACTGAGTTAGATGAAAGGGGAGTTATGAGGATATGAGGTAAGTCTAAAAACCTCCACATGTCTAGTAGATGATAGCACAATGAGAACTTACTTTGTCTTTATTTCTACTAAAAATAGGGATCTCTCTCAGTACTCAGTGTATCTGTGTGTGCAAATATACGCTGTGCATGTGCTGTCAGATCATTATGATTTTCAAACGAGCTCAACGTTTTAAACTACATTGGCAGTGTACTTTATAAAATATTATCATAATTTTTAGCATTTTACTACTGAACACGTATGCCAATTTCCATCTTGTCAATCTTCAGTAATACTGTGTCCCTGCAGGCGTTATTAAATCCGTGCTGTATAGGAAATAACAAAAATGTCATTATAAGATTTTGGAGAGGCTTGGAAATCCCACACTCCCATCAACGCTTTGAGTGCTTCACAAAGCAGGAAGAACAGCAGACAGTTTTATAAGGACCATTCAGCTAGAGAACTTAGAATGACCCATTGTTATTCCACTAAATTTGCTATTTAGGGCAAGACACAAAGGATGAAATCCCAGCCCCACTGAAACGAAGGGCACAATTCTCCTCTCAAGCGACATCTGGATTTAATGATACGGCTTCACATTCCAGTTAAGTGTTCCCGACGAGCACCTGCACACAGCAGGTCCTGTACCTCTTACGGGATTGCCGTGCTCACCTCACCAGCAGCTAACCTGGGTGAAGCCCAAGATGCGTGATGCTATCACCAGGAGAGCGGTTTGGGGCTGTGGAGGTGGCTCAGTCCTGAAGAGAACATTTAACAGGAGGAGGGAAGTCAAGGTGCATCTTCTCACCTGAATGTGACTGGCACTCATTAAGTGCCCTTGAAAATCAAACGAACAAAGATCACCGTACACAAGAGGAGGAACGATTTTCTGTATCCTATCTGCTCACTTGGAGCAATGAATTGCTCGTATTGAATTCAGGTCAAGTGACCAGACAAGAAGCAAGTATGCTTCTTGGAGGCACGCTACAGAATCCAACCGTTCCAGAACATAAAATAAACCCACCATATTTATGTCTCTGAGTATATGTATACACACAGGCAATTAAATATGTAAACAGCAGGAGCTGTCACAGACCTTAATCACATCAGTGCTAATTAGATAAGCTGCAGGAAGATAACGCCTAAACTGATGTCCTGACACTCTAAGAACCAGATACTGCCCGTTCTTAATCAGGCAGAACAAATCCCAGGGTGAAGTCCTAAAACATATTATTTAGAAAGCTATTACTGATGTTATATAAATATACAATAAATAATATTTTAGCTGAGATAATGACGGTAGCTGCTGTCCAAAGCAAAGCCCCTCCTAAGGTGCACTTCATACCTGGAATTTTAGCTTAACGCATCTGTCTTCTGTGCATCAACTATTTTTGTACACTAATTTGTATTCATATTCATCTGAGAGCCTACTGGAACTCTGTGAGGGTTTTGGTTTCAAATTATTATGCTTTTTCATTTGTAACTGCCAGTTTTCAAGACTCAGGCCATTCATAGTTACAGAAAAATGTTTTTTTTAATGCAACAGTGAATGACAGAAGACAAACTATCAAACACAATTCTTGTATTCTGCATTCCTGGAAAATTACCTTTCAGGAAGCGCTTTGTGTTTTATGTTCTTACACTAGTCCAATAGGGATTTTAAATCTTTTTAGGACAGTAATAGAAAGAAAAAAGAAAGGAGAAAAAAAACAAGTTAGGAACAAACTCCTCTACACAGTAAATATACTGCTGTTGGTTGTCAGAGCACATTAGAAAATCTTGATGGCAGCAGACATGAATCCTTCAGTATTTCAAAACTGATTACGATATAATTTAGATGTTAAAGTAAGATTTTAATAAAACAGTGAAAAATTAGGAGTACGAAACTTTTTTTTTCCCCCAAATTAAGAATTATTTAAAGTGAGTAAGCAGCATTACTTTCTATATTAAAGAAAAACAAAACCAAACAAAACAAAACCAAAAAAACCCCCAAACTTAGAAGCATCCCAAACAAGCCAAGTAACTTCCTGGGAATAAATACAAATAATCCTTTTGGAATCCTTCATATTTTACATAATCCCCACCCCACCTTTTCAGCTTTGGTGGTACAACAAAAACAAAGCTCTAGACAAAGTAACAAACATTATTATTTTTCTACCTTAGCTTCCTCCCACTCTAATTAAGCATTCCTAGGATCAGAGGATCCCTGCTTTCCCATTCTGCCTGTGGGATTTTTTTGGTTTAGTTTTTTTCTAGTTCCGTTCCTTCCGCTGTTAGCTGTGCCCACAGGGACACAAGAGCCATTCCGACACAAAAGCATTCTCTCTAACTTCCTTGCCTTGCTCAAAAGTTCCTCCCCTCTGCTTCCTTCTTCCAAGTCCCCTGAATTCATCAATACTGGCATTAGCATTTGGTTTCTTTATTAGGCTTTGGATATTCTCTGCACCCAAGCCTTACTCCCCTGTAGGTAATTCAGGAAAAAAACCCCAACTTTTCCCAGACGCAACCACCCCAATCACTCTTTTTGGTCAGGCTATTCATTAGCTGAAATATAATTAGTGATGACCAAAGTTCTAGACACTCCCTTTCTTCCTGTTCCACAAATCTAATGCTGCTCATCCCCTCTCAACTCCGAACCACCTGCTGCCATTATTTGCTACAAAACGAATGCCAGCTGTCGTCTGCACATACGATCACTTTTTACAGGACAGTCAGAAGATGAAAGAAATTCACATTACAGAATATGTAACTTCCTTACGGCTGGAACAGTTTTCATGATGAAATTTGAGTCATTATTCAGTCAGAAAAACAACTTAGCGCCATTTCCCTACATGCTTTTAATCAGATGACCCCGTCCCACCCGCAGCAACGTGGGGTTTCTGGAAGTCACTCAGATATTGATGGAAACACCAGATTTTGTTGCCCACATGAAATCCTTTAATGCCTTTGTTATTCCTCTAGTACACGGATTTACTAAAGCCTTTAGGGACGTGGTATTTAGCGAAGATTGACAACACAGGAGCAGCGAGATGGTCAGTGATAAAACATGCATGCTGATGAGTTGCACTGCATCATTTTTCTTAAACTCTATACATTGAAGGGGAAGCCAATTACTACCTATTCAGCACTCCTGGTAAATGATACAGAACCGCTTAATTGCTGTGACTGACACAGAGCACCTACCGCACAACCGTTTTCATTCCCTTGCCAATCCACATCCGTGTGTGACACAGCAGTGGGCACGGAAAGCGGCGCTAAGCGACGCTCTGCTCCAGACCGCACGCTCAGAGTCCGTGCTTCCTGCTTGTTCTTCTTCAGTGTATTCCCCAAAGATATCATTTGTAAACTTAGAGAAATGCTTTAGTTTATTTTTAATGTTTTTAACTGAATACTTGGTTTCTCCTGGCCACTCTGTAGCACAACGCCGGATCCAGTTTTATGAATGAACACATCTGTGTGCACCCCCAGCACCTGGCAACGGTCAGGTTTCTGTATACATTATCCACGTTCTACGACCACTACTATGCCGTTACTACATTTGTTGTCTACATTACATGCTTCTTTCAATATAAACCATTTTATCTGTGTAACCCGAGACGTAATTTCACACAAATAGAAAACTCCACACAAGCTGTTGGTCCTCCTCTTCCCGAAAGACCCTTACTTTTCACCAAATTCAAGAAAAATTAGGAAAGGCAAAAACTTAAATATTTGATTCGCTGGATTGGGTATTAAGAAAAATAGTCTTTGTTATTCCAAACTTCAATTAGCTACTGCATATGGAAAAATACTTTCTTCCTCCTGTTCCTCGGTATTTAAGATGATCACAGTCAACATGGGAACGGTATGCTCAGGAGCCGTCTCTGGTTACTAGCACTCGATCTTGTCGATGAACTCGCCCATGAGCTATACAGTAAAATTTCCAAAACCGTTCCAGTAACTTAGGCTTCAATTTCTGTTATCAAAGGAACTACGAAGATTTTGTCCTTGAAGCCTTTAAATATTTGTACCAACATCTCAGCCACTGGTGACTCTCAACATAAACGTCACAAATAGCCCTCATTTATTCCTAGTCCTGTTGGGAAAGAGGCTGGAGTTGGGAATGAAGAATCCACACCGTTACCTGTTAGCAGTTCCCACAAAACAAAAGAAAACCAAGATGTGGTGTGAATGTGCTACAGCAAAACAGTGAGAACGGAAAGCCGTACCGCTTACATTCAGACACATCCAACGTCCAGTGTTACTCTTGCCAGCTGAGTCCACATGACAATGATATGCTTCAATAATGACTATTTCATTCAGTAAATGAATATATTAAAAGCAGTTTGGGAAGGATGTTTTCAGAAAGAAAATGGGCTTACACACCTGTAAGTACGCTATGCTTTTGCAGGTAAGAACTACAATGCGGGTGAACCTTTTCTCATTACAGGTTTTCCCACAATTCCTGCAAAATTTCCATGTAAGATTTAATAGATTAATAAAATCTGGGTTTAATTAAATCAATAATGGATTGGGGGGAATCTTTGGCATTCTATTTTCCTGTTGGTATGATCTGATTAAGGGCAGCTCTGTTTGCTTACATTTGTGTAACTATGAATTAAGCCTACTTTATGGTGGTAAATGAACCGTGTTTTAAAGAAACCGGACAATAATAGAAGGAGCCTTCACCACATGTGAAAGGTACGGAATTAAGAACCCTTCTTAATGTGACTTCTGTGCCTAACCAAAGGTCGTAAGGCAGCTGAAACAGGTAATGGGAACTGAAGCATGTACCTACATCGTAAATACAAACATATGGGGTCATTTTTACTTCTCCCCAAGATGTTTGTTCACTTCTCATTTCAGTAGGGCCTGAAATCATAATTAGGTTGCCAAGACAATATCCCATGAGTATAAAACAATAATAAAATATCAAAGTGGAAAACCATAAAGATGTCACTGATGTTTGAACCAAAATGACTCTCTGATATGAAAACAAAACAGTGTCAGTGCCAGTCTGTAGAGACAGTGACACAACAGTAATTCAGAAATATCAGTGCTAACGCCAGTCTACATTCACAACAATCTCCTCTGCAGGAAACAGCGCAATGCCAGTGGAAATCAACGTGATTTCTGCAAAAGCAGCTCTCTCCGCTCTGTTGCTGCACATCGGCGCAGGGCGCGGCCGAGCAGGCGTGGATCGCGCGCGAAGGGAAACCTTCCAGAGGAAGATCTACGATTCAGACAAATTTCTCATCCTAACATTCCAGTGTAAGACAAGGCAACTTCCCATTGCGATGTGGTAACGGCCCACCAGGGCTTCACTAACGAGCAAGGCCTCACGAACCGAACACTAAAACAATTACCAGTTACATCTGAGACACACAGAACTGGAGTGTTCTGGTCTGCTGTGACACCAAGGCAGAGACAGCCGGAGCGCTGCCAAGCAGATGAACTTGCTGTTGAATAAACGGTACCTTTGGCAGTAGCGGACATCAAAATAATGTATATTTGCACTGCTGCTCTCCGCTTCTGTGTATTCTGACCCTAGTTTTCAGAGTTCTGAAACACAGATAACCTAAAAATCAAAGAAATTCAAACCTAGAATAATTTTCTATTATCAACTTTGTTTTACTGAATAAAGCTGGCAAACAGCGCAGTGAAGATCCTAAGCTGATAAAATCATATTGCAGCTCAGTTATTTCTACTCAGTTTCCAGAATGGACTGAATCTCACAGCAAAACTCATGGCTTAAGCGTAAGTATCTACCAACAAAAGGCTTGTGAGGAAAAACCTCTCTTTTTGATGATTTTTTTTATACCCAGGAGTAAGGAAGACTAAGAACATAAAAATACCAAGCAGTTTCATAGCACTCTGCAAAGCACAGAGAATTTAAAACGCCTTTGCAACCCAATAATACAGTGCTTTTTTTCCTTCTTTAACTGGATATTCACATCTACGCTACCGCTTTTAAGTTACATATCTGAGGTAGCCACCAGTTCCGTTTCTACGTCACTCTCTCGAAACCTGGCATCTCGCAGGATGCCATCTCGTGGAGACGGTGCAGCAAGAGCTGCCGCGCAGGGCGAAGGGACCCCTTCCAGCTCCTCTCGCCGCGCCGACGAACCTGCCACGCTGACGGCTCTGAGCCCCAGCAGCACCTGGAAAACTCGACTGTGCAAGCCCACCTGCCTCAGGGAGTACGTCGGGAACTGGAACGGAACGGCGTTCCTTGGAACAAAAGGGAGCGCTGCCGGGAAATCAGGGATTGCTTCAGAGCGTACAACACAACCATGACCATTTCTGTATTTCACATCTGAGCAGACAGGGACTCCCAAATTTGCAGCACGTGTTGAAAGTCACGAGTGCTGCACATACATCTCAGCAGACCAACTTTTGATATCAGTACATTAGTTTCATCAGACCCTCTTGCTTCCTATGGATAGAAAGTACAAACTTCCAGCAGCTGTACCATAATCCTTCTCATCAAATATTTGGGCGACAGGTGGAAAATTGTTCTGCCAGCTGAGGAAGACAAAATCCATTCCTCCTGGCAATTTTCTGCAACAAAAACTCCAAAAAATGAATGTGCGCTAAGTTGTGGAAATAAATCTAAAACATTATCACGCAAAAGCAGTGTGCTCAGAATCTCCTGCTGCAAACTAACCCCGCTTATCTGAATTTTAAAGAATCTCATTTCTTCTTCTGTTTGCATAGGACTGGATAATAAGCTGGATGCTTCTACTCGAAACTATTTGTGATACACCTGCTTTATTCCATTTTGCTTTGCTTTGAAGTGCACTGTGGTTTCTTTGATCACCACTCCTTTTTTTTTTTTTTTGCGTGCATCAAGGAAGTCTGACAACAAATCTGGGAAGCACATGTTGTAAATTTCCTTTTACAGGAGGGTGAGCAGTCAGTCTGAAAACAGACTGCGTGAATAAGAGCCGGCCACGAAACCAGGAGCAAACGCCACAGAGCCGGGTTCCAGCGCGCAGAACAACGGTGCCGAGCTGCAGACACTGCCCTCTGTACTCAGAAGGCTTTGGATGACACTGTCTCCAGCTTATTAGGAGGAAAGACGACTGAAAGTCAATACACAATAACGGAAATAAGTTGTCTTAATAGGATTAAAAAGCAGGGCAACGGTGAGGATCATGTACTTGAAGTGCCTGTTTATCTATTCACTCTAACTGTCCTTTCCTGCAGAACTTACTTTGTGTCCGCAAAGCTGCAAAAGGTCAAACACTTTTTCAAGTGTGATAAAACAGAGACGTAAGAGAAAGCCCAGCATCCAAAAGGCTTCCCACAGACTCACAAGTGGTGAGTGAAACTGGAGAATGACAGAATGACCTGCCACAGCTGTAAGCAACTGAGTGAGCCTGCTTCAATAATTCACTGCTCCTTGGCCCAAAAACCATGACAGCCAACCACGCGCACGCCATCTGTCCGCTAACAGGCAAGTCAACGCGCGAGTCTGCACCACCGGTCCTCACTGACAAGGAGCACACACAGGCTCCCTTAACTGGAACTGAACAAAAAAGCTGGACGTCCAGAAAACATTCTGATTTCTTGTATTTCTCTGAACAAAGCCTTTTCACCCTCACTTTTCACCGAACAGCAGCAACAACCTTATCATCCAAATGTCTCCTCACACAAAATCCATTTGAGAAGAACCTTATGATGTCAACAAAATTTTGCTGTGGCAGCATTCTTTAAGAATATCAAGTACTACTGAGTGAGCAGGACTTCTTCCACATAAAGGATTTTTATGCTAATACGAGCGAGGCCATTTCCTCAATCCTCATTTATTCCATCTCCCTTCCCTTTTAATATCTTATGAGCTTTAGCTAAGGGCTGTATCCTTCCCTTAAAGCTCACAGTCCTTGTTTAACCTCTGTGCTCATGGCAGAAAGCACAACTTAGATACATGTATTTATTTATATAAAATGCAATAGTTAAAACGCATCACACCTCTATGCACAAATTCTAGCCTTAATTCTTCTCTGACTTTTTGTCAAACAACCTAAGTAAAAAGTACTTCTGCAGCTCTACTTTGGGATGTTTTCCACAGGGCTAAACTTTCAGATGTTTCAGTGACTAGGACAAAGCTGATACCAGGTCTTCAACTGATCACATCACATAGAGAGATGAAGAATGAAAGCAGCCACCTTCCACCATCTCCACCTGCGCTCAGCCCTGGCCAGCCCCCTCCACACTGCCCGGGGCCAGGGGGTTCGGGGGCAGTTTCAGCAGAGCAGCCCAAGGATGGATGGTACGCGGGGACCAGCTCCCACTCAGACAGCTCCAGTGGGTTCTTTTTCTAAAAAGAAAAAGAACAAAAAAAAAAAAAAAAGAAAAAAAGCCCTTCTCACTAGCAGCGCTTTCCCTCTAGAATTTAATGGTTAGCTGATATTGTTGTGCTCTCTCTTCAGCCATTTCATGAGAAATTTACAGTTCCATGAAACCTGTAGAAGTAACTTTCCATAAACCACCTTGTTAATAGGCTGCAGGAGGGTAGGGCATTTCTGTTCACCAATAAGGATTAATATGTTCATAAAACACTAGCAGTCTTTTCTATGCCAACAGAGATGAATGTGTTATCCTATTGTAGTCCCTTATGTATTCTAAATCTATCTATATCTAAGTCATACATATTTATAAAGATGATATATTGCATTTATTAAATATTAAGTGGATTACAAACCTGAAGAATCTTTCATACGTTCATACATTTATTTAACATCTAGATTTTTTTTTTCTTTAGGCAGTATGCAAAGAATATAAATCTTTAAAGGAAAAAAAGATTCCCCAGCATTCTAAATAGATGAATCTGTGATAAAGTCTTCCAGCATGCAATGTGTGCAGAGTATCCAACTAGAAGAAAAAAATTATTTCAAAAATGCTATGAGAAAATATGTGATAACATCAGACTTGTACATGTAAAGAGAATCAAATGGGTGAGGACAAAGATTGTATACTTAGCTGACAGACAGGACTGAAAAGACCAAGTTTTTTATGAATGACCTCAAAACAACCCTAAAATACTCAGTATGTATCAAATACCTACTGTCAGATGCTGACTACACAAGGTTTGTCTCAAAAGGCAATAGTATTGGTTATACAAATTTTAACAACAGTTCCCTGGAAATACATCGTATTTATCAGGCGGCTGTTGGGAGCGGGGGAAGCTTCACCGTCTCACTGTGCAGCCCATATTTCCAGAACGCGATAAGACCACCAGAAGTGTCACCTTTGGGGGTTGCTCTTGCCCGGGATGCCTGGCCCGTTTAAGGTGCCAAGAAATAAACTCTAAATAAACTGACCAGCATCATTTCCTCACCTGAGGTTTCACGTGCCTCACAGGGCTGCCAGCTACAACAGCAGCAATTCAAACCTCAAATATTTACTCACAGTTCCTACACCACGGAACAGGTCTCGCAGGCGGCTGGAGAAAGCTACTACAACATTTCAGCACAGAAGCACAAGATAAAGCAGGAGATACAGAGCGAGGGAAGGTTTTTCTGGAGGGCTCTGCTCAGATTTTCTGTATATTTAGACGATATCTCACATTTACATTGAAAGCTATTCACATAAGACTTCACTAGACTGGTCTTCAGCATACAAAGGCAAAAAACCTGTCTTGCTGAAGTCTAATATTAAAGGGTTTTTTAACCAAAGGACATTTTTATAAACTTTTAAATTAAATTTTCAGTTTACATACTAAAAAGTAAGCTTTGAACTTCAAGTGCCTATGATCCAGAAAGGGAATGAATTAGAACCAAACTAGAGCAAGGCTGAAGTGCTCATTTTCATCCTCAATAATGAAGGAAACACAGTGGATGTTTTCCATCTGCGATAACCTTAGGAAAAAAACCCCAACAATTATTTTACTAATGAGACCAAGAGTTCAGCAAATAATATATGCAACTGCATGGATTCCTTTCAAGGATAACAAATAATTCACCAACAGAAAGTGAATTATGTTAGGATAAAGCTAACATGCTTATTAATGTAGAAGTCAAGGGCAAATTATCATAATGCAATAACTTGTTTTTAAATACCACCAACCCATTTTTATTAGGACCCAACAATTTGCAGAATATATTTGAGCACAAATCTAATCAGATATCCACTAATAACTTTAATCTGCTGCCCCCCTTCCATGTTCCCACCCTACAAAGTTTGAAATCAGCTTTGAAATTGGAAGGATGGGATTCTTCAGCTCCTCCGCCTCAACTGCTCTCCCTTGGCTGGCAAGACTGTAAGTATAATTTGGACCAGCTGCACTTGATATACCATAGAGAGCAACTTCCATGGGAAAAACTAACCTGAAGTAAACTAAAAACTCCAATTTGTCTCCCAAGTACAATTACCAAGTCGACGTATCTGCTTGTCAAAGCCTGGGCCACGACGCAGTACCCGCTGATGCAAGTACTCCTAGCTCAGCAACAAAGCAATAATAAACATAACGAATTCACACGCAGTTCATCGCTGCACCTGTGGTACAATGCTTATTCTTAGCTACAGCAGCATGTTATTTACTGAATGAGCCACAGAGCTCTTTCCTCCAACTTAATTCCCAATTCAATCGTCATTATTGAGGCTGCAGGCTTTGATGTGCCCAACCACCAATTCAACCGCTGGAGGAGATGCTTACTGCAGAGCTATTCACATTCTGCTTCAAACTGGACTACAGACAAGTTTTTGTTTTGTTTGCAAGCAAGTAATAAGGCTGCTGTACAACTGCTGATAACGTATTAAAAAAGAGGGGGCAAAAATAACCCACGCATATGCCAAACTGCTCTGCTCTTAAAACTACTGCAGCATCAGAGCCGTTCTGCGACAAATGTCAGTTTAATTTCTTTTGTAAATGCTGGAGGGAAAAAAAACCCCACCTTTCTTCCTCCACCACCAAATGATAATGCATACAACTCTTGACAACAGATGTTGCATAACAAAGCACATCAACATTCTTCTTGGCTGCCAGCATAGGAAAGAGAGGCAGTACTTGTTTAATGCTACACTTCTTATCTTAGCAAAAACTCTCCCCAGTCTGTCCATTTAAACTCCTCAAATCCCTGCATTCCAGCAAGAAAGGTGAACCAAGATTCTCAGATACCAAGGGCACACGATTGCACTGGCGCCAAGAACAGAAAGTAGCATACAACAGCTTTGAAATAAAAAAAAAACAAACAAAAACCAGAAAGATCAGGGAATCCTTACTTGTCCAAAGACTGATCTCCACATGAATAAAGCAGGATTTGTCTTCAGCTACAAGACATCTCAAGACAGAGTCTCTAAATACGCACACATAACAGTTTAGTCTTATTATTTCTAAATTCAGATAAAAATAATGTTGTTTTACAAAAATGTATGGAGCTCCTACTAGATATTTTCAAACTACTCTAGAATTTGTCACACTAGTAGTTGCAGCTGTTGTCCTACTAGAAGTTTCATATTAATAAATCATTTATCTCCTGTTCTTTTAAGAAAGAATGCAGAAATCTCAGGGTTTGTGCTGAATCGAAGTTAAGCCGCCAATTTCTTCCCTAGTACTTAATATTTAGATAAAACCTGTACTAATACAATGAGAAAAGCCTTGAAAAAAAGGTGTATTTGTTCAATCTAAGTTGCTATGAAGCCAGGTCAAATCTACGTGGTCGAAAGGCTCATCCTAGAAATTTTGCCTTAAGATTCGTTAAGCTGCAGCACCGTGCAGGCCATGCCTGGTCTGCCACTAAAACCTCGCAAGATCTCGGTTTGATCCCAGGAACGCACAGCAGCCACCCAAACCCCACGTGGATTCCTATCTATAGGAGTTGTGATAGCCAGGGAGAAGACAGCAGAGATCCCGAGCGGTACGCAGAGCGCCAGGTAAGCACACCAACCGTGTTTGGTTCAGAAACGGCTCTTACGGCTACACGCACCTCTTCTAATACCAGCTGAAATATTGTTCCCATTTGAAAAGCTGGCATTTTTCATTTATTTTCTTCTTTTGCCTTGCACAGTAACCTTGCTGTGAATCAAACTCAAATATTAGTCACTGCCATAAGGAAATTATAGCATGGAAAAAAGTGAGTGTGGTGTTTAAATCGTTAATAGCTGAATAAACAAGAGCACAACTCCAAATACAAAAGGAACTTCCCCTCCCACACATTCCTGATTTTTGCTGTAGCCAGTTACCAAGCACGAGTAACGTGGAACAAAACACGAATCACAGATTTTCTTTGGGGTTATTTTAAAGTATTGTTTTATAAAGGTAGAAAGTAAACTAAACCCAGGACCTCACCTGAGACAAGACAGGAACATGGACTTTTCTGCCAAGTAAAAGCTGTAACAAGGAATAGAAATAAGAGGAGGTCGTGTTTCTTTCCTAGCACGTGCAAACCGCTCTCTCCAGCTCCTCCTTAGCGAACACAACCTCACATCCACCGTGCCCAAAGTCGTTCTAATAATTACACTTACACGCGGTTATTCCACCTTTCTCTAAAATTCCTGCGGTACTCACCAAATAAGCCAATCTGCTACCTTTAGGAATTCATCCCAAGAAAGTAAAAGAGCATTTCTCTTCAGAAGCCACACAAAATTCCATCAAACATATTAGTTTTCACTCTGTGCAGTCTTCAGTGCACAAAGTGCTCGCTAGCAAATGTTCACCCTTTGTCTCCAGCCATATCGCCACTGCGCAATGGAGATGTTCCTGGTACTCACAAACACAACTTCTGGAAGAAACAGATTAAGAAGAGAAGAGGGATTCCTTAAATTAACTCATCTGCGACTAAAAATCGTATGTTTCACCTAATAAAGTAATGTTAATGTCTGCCACGTTCACAGAAGACAGTATTGCTCCTGTGATGAGATGTGGGTTCAGTTAATCTTAACTGGTGAGACAACGATACAGTAATGCTCATCTGAAAAAAAATATAACCTAAAAGAGAAATACAGTTTTGCTGCTTCTCGCCTGAATTGAGAAAGCAAACTCTTCAAAGATACATCTTCTATTTTAATGGTGATAACTTTTGAGACCACTGCAGTAAAACAAATATCGAAACACAATTTGGGTACGCTGAGCAGCCAAGAGAAAGACACCACAGTGTAATTCTCATCAGCTGAGTCTTAAATCCCTAATGATCTAATTAAAATTGGACTACACAATTCTGTAGTTATTTTCGCTTCTTCAGGTATCTCAAATTTTACAAGAAAATAAGTAACACTAGGTACCAACATACATCATTCCAACTATAATATGCAGTGCACAATTTAGATACGGGTTTAGACGAGAATACCAGACTTCCAAACTCCTATAAAATACAGAAAAGCAAATAATGTATCAGCTGTATTTGCAAGCATTTTCATTCCCGGTTGCACTTACACAAATTAAATAGAGATTAATTAAATTTCATGATGGATTTTGATATTCTGAAATTTTCTTTTGATTGGGGAAAAGACCCTTCCTCTGCAGCTAAATAACACAGTTTTGGAAGCAAACATTTATAATGCTTTTTCTTACCAAAAGGAAAGAGAAAAAAAAAGAAAAAAAAAAAAAAAAAAAAAAAAGTATTTCAAGTACTGCCTAGTTTAGGAAGTATGTGGTATCCTTCATGATGGGAAAGATCCAATTAGTAGATATTTTCTACACATATAGATTTGAGTCATGTTTTATTACATCCTTCTGTAAATACCAATCAAAGCAACAAGTGGCATTTACATTTTCAAATATTTTACCAAGTGTGTTTGCAGCAACTGAACATAATATAAAAAGGGAAAAAAGAGCCGGTGCAACGGGCACTACAGTGGTCTTTGTGCCTCCACATCAAAGGATAAGCCGGTATTGGTTATGTAAATTGCACATCTATATACCTCTTCAAGGTACCCCCTGCTTCAAATATTTTCTGGAAGAGACACATGATCAGCTGCAGCAGCTAACAAAATAGACACAAGAAGTGGGACAAGGACATAATAAAATACACATCTTTTACAGTTTATTGGCACTGCAGACTGGCCAGTCCCTCGTTAACCCACCTGCCGTGCATGGGTCATCACTCATCCACGGCATTGTTACCCTCGGCTGCCACGCACGCATCCCGATCCGTCTGAGCAAGCACCGTAATTCAAATTCTGACACAGCAGTTGAGACAAAACCCCAAAGGACAGTCCAGAAACAAGCACACACTCACACATTCCTGTGCTCCCTCTCCAATTAAGGGAATGAATTCACCAAGTCAGACATAACCAGGAGGGAAGATGAGGCAACAGAAGGAAAAAGAAACAACAGGAAAATTGCTCTAGAAGGAACACTGGACACAGGCATCGTTAATGTTTCAAATTAGCACAAAAAGTGATCCACATCCAGTTGTACTCATGACGCATCCTGCAAGTGAAAAATATACAATATTCTCAAAACCAGACTGGCTTGCCATAGCCACATCTGCTGAAATGATACATTTCCAACAACATCTGGCAGGTTCTTCTAAAGTCCCAAAGCAAATGGAACCCAATTAACCTGCGGTCTTTACTCTTATTATGTCCTATTGACTATGCCAACTTTACCTGGAGTTGAAAGCGCGCACTACACACGTTCCTCTGGCTCCTAAGCACTGTGGAACCTCCTTTGTCAAGACAGCCAGCCTGTACATTCACATGCTTCCTACCAGGGGTAACCACTTGAAAACTGGAGGCATTCAATGCCAGAACAGCTGTGTTTACTCACCTTAATATCACTATTTTCAAAGAAGAATTTTAAATCAATCTGGGTTTTCTGCTGAAAATGTCCTGTAGCTCTATTGGCCGGTTTGATCAAGCGAATACATCTGCAATGTCATAGCTGACAGTGAGCGTGTGTGCACTGCAGACTCACGATTTACTGAAAAGAGTATTTTCAGCTTTAATATCCTCGTGAACCTCAAGGTACGACTTGGGGCTATTTTCCTACCCAACACAGCTTAAAATTTGCAACAGATGTTAGTAAAAGATCTAATCTCCACAGAATGCAGACTATCTACACACATATATAATTAAATAAGGAAAAGCTTCTGAAATGTCACTTTCATACAGGATTCCTATCTTCAGTCTTACACATAACAACAGTGGACATTAAAACAACCAACCAACCCACCCTCACACAGAAAAGACATCACTTGCTATCCTCACCTCCATGCAAGTAAAATTGGTGTCCTCTATGTAATTGTCTGAAAAAGTATTTTGCAATTCTTCTTTCATTATTCTTCTTACAATCACATAGCTTTTCCCAAACCCTGGAAGAATTTAAGCAAAGATATCCTACCTGAAACAGAGAGAGTAAAATCTTTTCGGTTTTGTTGAGTGTGCCAATCTTAAAGATCCTTTAAGCAGAAAGCCTAAGAAGCGACTCCTCAACAGCCACGATGACCACGCAAACAGGCTAGAAACACCTGACAGATCCCCTCAGACAGATCTGACGGGGCTCTGAGCAACCGCATCTGGCTGGAGATGTCCCTGCTCCTTGCAGTGGGGTGGACTGGGTGGGCTTTAGAGGTCCCTTCCCACCCAAGCCACTCTGATTCTGTGATCCCCATCCAAGAAAGCCGAGTTCCTGAAGGACTGGTAACACAACTCCAGTGCAGACACCTCAGCTCACACGAACACCCCCATGGACTGGGCGGCTACTCAGCCCAAAGCAACAGCCTCTGAGAACGGACGTGGTTTGAAAGGGAGAACAAACTGCCCTGCAAAGGGCTGTTCCAGTTCCTCCATGGGATACACTTACCAAGAGGAATGTCTCCTCCTCTGAGCCTTGAGAGAAACTGGAACCATTTTACCCCTTTTTACTGTGGTAAAATCAGAATGTGGTAAATTTTTACAGAAACTCTCCACTGTCAGCAGAAAAGAACAGCCGAACACATTCCAGATCACAGCTTTGGCGGATAGCTAGTTCAGCATTTCCTACCAAACCCAAATTTCTGTAATAACTTGGTGCAGAATAACTTTCGTTCAGCTGCTTACCAATTTCTTAGATAATTTTTTACCTTGCTTACATTTTGCAGGGGCAATGACATTCAAGCGTGAGTCTGACTGAGCTCACCTCCCTTTTCTGTAACTTTTCCTACCTGGCAGCTACAGTCCCCATCACGAACTTAAACTGCCTGTTTATTCAGCTGCCGGTGGGGGAAGAAACAAAAGAACCCCAAAACAAAGCAAAAGAGAAAACCAAAAAAATCCATTTGAAAAACTCTCTCTTGAGAACCTCCCACACTAAACGCCCCTACAGCTGACAGTTTTGTGTGGCACAAAGATTAATAATTTTCAAAACTTGACATTTTCCATCTGAATCACACACTACTTTGCGAAAAATCTTTTCTATATCCTGCTCCATGCTGCTTTTCAAGGAGAAGGGCATTTCAGGCTCTGACTGCTTTTGTCATGTTAAAGACCCAAGACAGCTGTTGGCTCCGCAGCAAGTTCTTCACGCCGCAAGCATGCGCTTCTGGGTGCGACTGGCGATCTGTATTTCGACAGATTATCCATTTACGTGCATCAACTCTGTTCTCTTGTCCTGAAATGTTTATACTGGCACGTGAACACCTCGAAGTCATAGAACTCATCCGCCCATTTCCCCTTCCTCCCGTCAAACCAGTTAAAGCACTCACCAGCGTTACAGCTTACCCTTGCCTTAACTTCATTGTTTTCAACTTCGTCTACCCACGTGGTTTCAAGCAATTTCCCTAAATGCTGTACTTTATGATCTTTTACAGGGCAGAATGCTTTACAGAGAAGCCTACAGCTGACTGCTCTGTAATGCCGGCTCTGGAATCTGGAGCATTTGCTGATGTTAAAAATCCCTGCACTTTGGGTAAGGAAGCATGAGCCCCACCAGTTTCAGCATTTCAGAACATTTCGGGCCATCCTCCAAGCAAGACTGGAAGAAGCTTTGAGGTAGGATTTTTGGTTTATTTTTTAAGGAATACTTCTGCTTTTTCTTTTTTTTGGATTCCATGAATGAGAACTTCATCGCTACTGCTCAGTTAACAACCCATCTTTCTTTTCCGCCTGGGAAAGGAAACACCATGACCCAAACAGTTTTTCTGACATATGAAAGGCCCTTTCCCTAGAGCCCACAGAGCCATGATTTTCCTGAAGTCTTGGTAAGGACTGCATTTCTTGCAGAGGACAATGCAGTCCCTTCAGATTCCAATTCACAGCTCAATTTTTCTCAACTATACTTCTCCAGTAAAACAAGACATTACATCCTTCTTCATAACTTACCCTAAAATTGCCAGTAATTTTTATGTTGAACAAGCCAAACGACTGAATCAACAAAGCACCCGTTGTACTGGGTAATTCATGCCATTATGAACTGGACTATTCCAGTTTGCAAGCGGAGGCTACTTTACGGCTTGAGGGGCAGCGTCGTTACACGTAATGCAGCCTACACTCAGCTACCAGACTAAATCAAGAACAGGTCGGAAACACAGGCTCTGGTACTGAATGCTGTATTTTTTCTAACGCCCATGATAGGCATGTATAACCCATAGCTAGAATACACCTGATAAACTACTTCATTTTTTTTTCCCTAAAAGGGGAGGGGAAGAGGGACAGATGCCACCTTGGTACACTCACAGGTCAACAGCCACTCTCAAAACAAAACACAGCAGTAACAGTCCAGAATGCTCCCATTTTGCCCAGAATGTCAAAAATTATGGAGTATGACATTAAAATCCACCTCCTTCAAACTCCACAAACATGATATTTAAGTTCAATTTCTCAGTGTTAAGAGGCACGGTGCTTTATTAGCTATAATAAATGCCAACTTTCGGTTAGCAATTTGATGGGTAAGATACCAATTACACTGAGAGCTCTTCCCACTGAAGCCCAGTACAGCTGGGTTTTGTCATGTCTCACCTGCCCAGCCTTCCATTGTCCCGGTGAGGGACACGATGAAGAACGGGAAGCTGACCCAACAATGTTCCCCTAATTAATTCCTTTACCGTTTAAAGCAGTAGCACATTATTTATACCCTGCAAACTCTGTTTGTATTTCTATTTAAGTACTATTTATCTGATGACCTTTAATTATCAGTTTGCAAAAGGAGAAAAGATGCTACAGTTCCAAGAGAAATACCAGCACCAAGATCTTAGTGAGGCTGGGTTAGTTTCTTCATCGTTGTGAAGACACTGAGCATCTAGAACCTTCTTTTCCTGATACTGCGTGAACAGCTAAAAATAAATGCCAACTGATGACAGCCAAACAGCATTAAGTTTCCAATTTAGCACAGAACAGCACTCAAATTGCTTTTAAAAAGTCAATGAGATTTAAGCACATGCTTGAGTTACAACTTCTGCTTAACTCATTTGCCAAGTCTAGTTAATCTGAAGAACTGCAGTCTATCAGCGCCTGACGCATCTGACCTGCCTAAAGCTGGTATCAATTTATGACAGAATATTTAACCCTTCGATAGGATTTTATTTAGATACACGAATCAGAGTTTGGGTCGATGCCACCCCTCTGTAAGCCTCCCCCTTAGAACACTTAGGATCAGCAGCATGGAAAATTGCCCGCTCCCTGCAACTTGGCTGTGCTGTAATACTTTAAGTTCTTACTGCTTCCCAGTTTGGTCCCATCGATCTATGTCACAGCAAACAAAGGGAAACATAATTCAATATATACACAAATACAATAGATAATAAACAATATATTCAAACAAGACAAGTACTTATTACAAAAGTAATAAGTAAAATCTATTCCAATGCCTGAAAACCTGAGGAAGTTTGTCATACATACAGAAGTAGCTCTGCTAAATCAACAAGTACTCACATATTTCAGTTGGGAACTGAGAACAAATTACACTCATAGCAATCTTTTTGTACACTAATAATGTACAGAGCCTTTCCTCAAAATCTTAGACAGTCTGTCAGAGACAGAGGCATTTTCAGTCTTTTCCTTTAAAAAGCTGAACAAAGGTTTTTATCGTTCCTTCTAAACGCCCACTGATGCTAAGAAGTCTTGCAAACGCTACTGTTGCCTTATCTTTAATAAGTAAAGGCTGCTGAACAGAAATATATTCACACGTGTATTCACAATTCACAATATATTGCCACAGACGCCTCACTGATCTAGTCATGAGAGGTGCCACTGACAACTAACTCCACCGTGCTGTTTGCATCCATCGATCCATCCCCGTCCTGCCGTCTGACTGCCTTCCAAAAGAACGGCTGCAGTGGAATTTCCCTCTTACCACTTTGTCAGCCGGAGGCAAGCCTGATTATTATTACTATTAGTTTGTAAGAAGAAAAAAGGAAGTAAAATAACCATGAAGTCCTCTATTCAGATAGTTGTAAGTTCTTACAGAAAAAGCCCAGTCATGCAACTGTAGGAAAAAACAAAACGACAACATAACTGAATGCTATATAAAAAGAAAAAAAAAAAAAA
>WHYT01017718.1:388406-419419 GCA_009806455.1 Tetrax tetrax | reverse complement strand
TTTTTTTTTTTTTTTTTTTTTTTTTTTTTGTCTTGCAAAGAGAGAGACAGTTCTTATTCCAGAAATAAGTGCGCTCCTAGACTCTGTCACTGCTTGCAACTAGCAGAACACATGGTATAAGCTGGCTACTGACTTCAGCAGATGTAAGCAGTGCGACACCGTTTTGGTAGCCAGCATGATTAAACAATTGCTGTTTCTTGCTTGCTTCAACTCTGGAATTGCGGGATTTACCTCTTATTCTGTCATGGGGAAAGGGTGCCCCAGATCTCCCTCTTTTCGAGCAATGGAAGAAAGGGTAGCAATACCACAAAACTGAATATTTATTTATACATGGCTATCCATGAAATCCATGGCTGCTTCTGTGCTCTGACTCACAACACGGGGACTTTTGCTGAAGTAGTCAGTGAGCATCTCCAAACAGCATGTCTCTACCAGCTGGATACTTCATCCTCCTCCTTCAAGTAGGAGCTATTTAATTTATACTTCAGAACCCGATACTCAAAATTACAATTGTCCCACTGTTTTTTTTTTCCCCAGACTAACATACCAGCTAAAATGCATTATAAGCCAATTATATTCACCAGCTGCATAGCTGGATTTACACTAGTGAACATCAGCATTTAACATAGACAGTAGTTAATGAGATATCTGGAAACGGCATCCACACATCAGCAGCTTTGGAGCAATTTCTGCAGAATTAATGACCTGTCAGAACTTCACGAACACACAAAAAGCTATTCTCTCCAGTTCTGTTTGCCAGCCAAGAAGAACTATGTGGCTCCCATCTCTCCACTCTCCTAATTCTCCTTATGCTGATTTCAGCTTCCATAGCCTGAAGGTTTTATCTTCCCGTGGAGTTTGTGTACTCAGAACCCTTTTGTTTTAATGATTCCATCTCCTGTTGTGCCCTCTGCTGCAGCACGCTGTTTATACAACTCTTTTTGCAAATGTCTTGTAGAAAAGGAGGGCTAGCAGAGCCGACGGTGTTTTATCTGGCGTGGTTCCTTCTGTTTCCGATTATCCCAGATAGAGACTAACGCTATCTCGGACAGATAAGCGGCTCAGTACTTCCAGGGCTCTAATAAGCAAGTTTAGTTGAAGTTGCAGTGCCCTTACTGCGGCACGTTACTGTTCCCTGAATCTCCATTTTTCTCCTTAAATTCAGGACTATATTGGTCAATGTACAATTGAGGTGGGGGGGTCTAGGGGAGTCCCGTGTACCTCCCTCTGGTTTTATGACAGCAGGATGCCCCTGCAACGCATTATGAAATAAATCCTCTACACAACTGTAATCATGCTTCGCTACCTAGACGTATTCTCAGATCTGCATTTCTTACTGTTCGATAGGACAGTGCATCTGTCTGGCACAAAGGCATCCTCTTCCACTGCCACGTTTCTCCCTGGGCAAATCAATCACAGAATAATTCACCGAACTTTGTCATCATGATACCAATTGGAGATTTCATTTAAAATAATGCCATGCATCTCGCAGATCTAATGGCCAGACTGCAATGGCAAAAAAAAAGAACCAACCTAAGGGTGAAAAACAGGGCTTCATTATCCTCCCCTGGCTATCTGAATAAGGAATCTAAGTCTGTTTTAAATCCACTTAAAAGGAAATAAGCATCCCATTCATAATGTGTAAACTGCTATTCCAATATGAAATGCTTAGGCAAGAATGTCGTTCATTTTCCAGAGAAAAAGGATTTTGTTGAAAAAAAACCCTGACATCCTATCCACTACCAGAACGTTTCAGAGAAATGCCAACAATCGTAGGCTTCTTTCCCAAACCTGTTTGGTTACACTAACACCTCACGGGAAGTTTAGGGGCAACTTCTCCTTAACTTTTCCCTCTGTTGAGTGACTGAATCACTTTCAATGTCATTTCTAAGATATAATCAACCCTTCTGGTCCAGTTGTTGCTAAGAAATAAATGAGGCATCCCCCCAACTGAATGATTTTCTAATGCAAGTTAGAACCTCCTTTAACATAACATCTCTCAATATTTTAATTTGTGATTTAAACAAAACACACCAAAGCCAAATGCACTTTAAAGTGTCAAATCTAGAATGCTGGCAAACTGTGTATATGTAGAATGCTGGCAAAGCGTCCATCTCTCACATATATTTTTTAAAGTTGCACGTCACGCACACAATCTGACCAACAGCTTTGCTTCAGCACTTGTCTTACACATGCTCGTATAAAAACTCATCAGACAGATTTACAAGCTTGTATTGATACATCCTTTGATAATCCCAGTTTGAAGCCTTATGACAACATTTGCATATAAATAGATTCTCTTCTGCAGAACACTGGGCTTTGTGCTTTCCCCAGGACAAACCTCTGGGCGCTCCGGGGCCACGCTGCTGCTCTCTGTCACACCGCAACTGCCAGAGCTGCACTTGAGATTTCTTGCTAGCCTGCATATGTTTACACACTAAACATCATCTGCAGTAGTAAATGTCATTTGCAATACTGACTTTATTGAATTATTTGTAAAATCCGTGCGCCTGGAGGATGATGTACTGACAAGTGGGTATTTATTACCAGTAGGTCACATTCGCACAACTGCACGGGTAACTGCGGACAGGTTATGACTTAGACCTCAGCCTGGTGAGCTGCCTTCAATTCCCCTTTCCCTGCTGAAAATAAGGAGGTTGCAGGTTAAAGCTACCAAGGTTTCAGCCTGGGAAAAGCCTACAAGCACGCAGCTAACAGAGCGTTCCTCGGGCAGGTGGCTGAGCGCACCGAGGAAGCACAGATGGTGCCTGGGGAGCAGAGCAAAGTCAGATATCTGCGAGCCAGAACAGACCCAACCGGAATTTCATTTGTGTGTTCGCCGATTCCACGGGGCTGCTCTGCCTACGAAAAACACTGGGACAGAAATTCTTCACTGCGTATCGGTCCAGCACAGCGTATAGGAATAGAAGTGACAATACTGCTGCAGAGCTTCCGATCCCAGAAGATTTGACAGGCAGCCTCATTGACCTCGAGGAGGTTTTCAGTATGCAAAGCCACGCCGGACAAGACAGCGCTGCTCACCGTCAGTCTGCAATAATGCATTCTCCAGTACTTTTTCCAATGCTGTCTGGAAAATCTAGGAATGTATTGTACAGCACTTCAATAGGTTTTAAAAAGTGCTTACTTTTTGCCAACATTAAACAAACTTATTTTAATTTAAAAACAAACCGTCCAGGCTGAATGACAATTTATCTGCTTTTATTTCTGTGCGGACAGGGAGGGCACAATCTGAGGTATTTCTGTGTAACAGAGGGAGCAGCCAGGGTACCCACTCCTAAAGTGAAGCTTACTAACAGCGTAACCAAGAGCTACGGAAAAATATCCATAGGCTGCAAGTCTGCTGCTACATAAAGACAGTCAGTGATACAGGCTTAGTTGGCTAATTGGTAATTCGGTATTTTCATAATGCTACTGATGCTTCAACTTACGCCTTTACGAAATCATTTTAATATAACATCTAATTAAGATTATTTATTTTTAAGTACATATAATAATCCTCTTAAATGCCCTGTAAAAACACCTTCAAAAGCCTGTGTACCAAGACATAACGTGCAAGTGAAAAATTGTTACTTAGAGGGTTTTTTTGAGTTTTGCTGTCTGAGAAAGCCTCATCTTTTTGAAGGCGTAATGCGTTCCTCTTGATTACGTCCATGAATCACTTCAAACACTGCCTTACAACAAACAACAAATTCAGGGACAGAGATCTTGGATTTCACTCAAAACGAACCCTTTGCTCAGTTGCTGAAACTAGTCAATGAAATATATGTAAAATCCCACATAAAATTACATGTAAAGCAGAATTTTACCTATGAATAACCATAGCATTACTCTATGAGACATCGCAAAACTTCTTTAAATCAAGTTTGTCTTAGATTTATTTTGACTTCTATGAATTCACGTAAGTACTCAACTGATTCGCGGCAGTGCAGAGAAACGCAGCGAGCTCGAGAGACTGTGGGGAGAATCCGCTTCTAGCTCCTGATTTAAGAACTGTCTGCTAACTTTTTCCATACTGTCAGTATACATACGTGCGAAAAGAATACATGAGAGTCATTAAACACTGTGTTTTTCCCCAATGTATCACAATTACAGCAAACATCTGTGCCAAATAACGGTCCAGCAGCGGGCTGTTAACGCGCACACACAACGCGTTACTGCCGCAAGTTTTCTGTCTCAGCCCTTCGCAAGCGTTGACGTGGGAGGTAACACACGGAGACGAACAATCACTGGCACATTGAGAGACTACTTGGAAAAAAATTCTGGAATGAATGGCACTTCCCTATAAAATAAATAAAATAAACAAACAAAAACGCCCAAGGTTTTTGGTAGGCCTGCAGCGTACACCCGTGTTTCCTTCCTGGAACGACCGCCTGTGGCTTGACTCACTCACAGGCTGAACAGAAATTCTTTCCAGACCTCTTACATCGACACGGCTTCCCTGGCATTCTCGTCCGATCCTTTTCCAAACTCACATTTATGCACTGCTTTCTCCATCCCTTACCAGTCTTTTGTAATAAAAAATAAAATTTTAAAAGTGCTACTCCAAATTCCGTAGAGCTCCTTAAAGAAATCCACGCAGCCCGTGCTGCTCCGCTGCCACGTCCGAGATCGAGATCCCGCTCCCTAAACCTTGCATCGCGTGGAGCCACCACAGAAGCTACCACCTTAGGCCCCCCCTCCCTAAACAAAACCACGACATAAACAAACTGCCTAGAAAAGTCCGCTTAGGAGAAGTTTTGCTAATTAAAGAGTTAAACTCATTTCCTGTGCTAATACATTTAATATTCCATGGACACTCAACAGTAGGGAACGCAAGTTACACCACGTCTGTTTCCACCCAGAGCCACTTGTTTGTTTTAATACATTCAGATTTAATTGCATCTTTCACGAAATATATTAGGTTTTATTTTAATATCATTATTGTTGCAAGAGTTGAGTAGTATTTGAGCTTTTTTCCTAGCATAGGAAAGATTTAATATTTGAGAAGTTTTCTAAATTTTTTAATATCCAAGGTAAAATTAATTCAGCAGGAAATGGTGGCAGGACAATTTACTGACAATGAAAAATTTCTAACTCTAAAGAACTGTGTTTGAAAATATTTGACCCTCAACAACATTTTTGCTCCTCAACACTGAACATTTTGAAGCCTTATTACATTTTCCAGACTGACAGAAGCATACCTTCTATGAAACAGCCAATGGAATATTAAACTTAAATCAAGGTCAAGAAGCAAAAGTATCTCAAGGTACTTCATGTCCTTTGGTGGTTTTTTTTTTGTTCTTCTTGTTGTTTTTTTTTTTTTTTTTTTTTTTTTTTTTTTTTTTTTTTTTACAAGCCTCATGTTTCAGATTTCTGACGTGATTTCAGAGAAGATTTTAGAAGTCCATTCTGCTACCACATGACTATTACACTTACCACTGTTTCCAAAACATCAATAAATATTCAAAATTCAAAAATATTAGTTTATTTCACAAGAACTCAGATTATCATTTCATTACAACAGGAGGAAAGGCCCTGTCTCTGCAGTGTAGAGTAGAAAATCTTCACGTCTTACGTTAGTTTCATACAGTTATCCTCCTTGGTACGCGAAAAGGAAAGAACACGTGATTGCTGCTGTTCACTGTTACGACACGAGTTGTGAAAATAATTTCCATTAATCTGAGGTTATTAAAGTTAATTTTGCTTCTGTCTGCCACACACCCCAGAAAAACGTGCCTGAAGTTTCAATAACATCCTTCAACAAACCTGTGCTCGGTTCACTTTGTTTTAAGGCTGCTGTGTAAGTTCATGTATGCCCACGCGGTGTTTTCCCCAGTAACTGAAACGTAACGGGTAAGAATTCCCTTGGATGAATGTGGAATAGGACACACTTGACTCAACAGGCTGCCGCTGTTAGAAACAGGACAACCTTCTCGCCTAGCAGGGACTGGAAACGAGCAGACGTAGTTCTAAGCAAGACAAATTGTAGGATGTAGACAAATTGTAGAACGCAAACAGCAACACGTCCACCTAGGCAGTGACTTAGCCAAGTACAAAACCACACACCGTGTCTTCCACAGCATGGATTTGTGAAATAATATTTTAAACCCCCCTTTTTTTTTTAATTAAAAAGAAAACAAAACAAAACAATTACAAAAAAAAACCCCCAGGGGTTTGACAAACTTCTCACTTTGTTGATTTTTCTAATTGAAAGCCCAAACAAAAGCACTTAAATGAGAAAAATACGAGTTTGATGAGCTAAATACAAACTGATCCACCATTTTTCTCCTTAAGAATGCATTTGAATCCTAAAGCCTGACAATGAAGGATCGGTAAGGACAAAGGAACATCTCCCTCCCTCCTTAATCTCTCCATGAAGATTTATCTTGTCATATTACAGGAAGGCTGGATGATCTCAAACAGTAAAGCCACCACTTAGCAGCTCAGCCAGAGTAACCACGGATCACGTTACGTGCTCTGAAGACTACTGGAATGGGAAACGCCGCTTTTATTGGGGTGGTCTGTGAGCGACCTTGTCCTTTACTATACCCAGCACTACCACGGGCCCTATTTTACATCATTCTTTGCCTAAAAATATTACATTATCCAGCCTTTATGATCCAAAAAATTTACAGGAATAAAACTCCCTATCTGCACCCCCCAAAAACCCAAAACTCCCTCAACCAACCCCCTCTCACTCCCCCCAAAACTCCACAACCCATCAACCCAAAAGAAAGTCTCAAAAAAAACCCCTTCTTCCTTTCCATCCAGCTTGATGGCATTTTTAAGTTTACATGCAATTGATAAAGCTGAACACCCTATATTTTACTTATAAGTGTGAATGAAAACCAACACAAGGTCATCTCCAGAGAGGTCCCCATCCATTCTTGTTAGCTTAAACAACAGCAATTCCACACCTGCATACTCATGACTTCTTACCTAAAATACTAAATTAAGATTTAATACTTCTTGCCAGTGAAGATGCGTCTGCCGGACTAAAGAGAAAATAGACACAGTCCTGCCTCCTGCACTAGGTCAGGTCACATGGAAAACCTCCTCTTTCCGAGAAGGAGCTTTGACAGCAAGTCCTTCACTGCCCTTCAGAGAAAAGAAGGAGGATTATTTGAAGGAATACGTGTACATCTTCATATACTAATCCACCTTAAGCGTGATAATAAGCACCCAGGGTTCAGTTCGGTTCCGTTTATGCTCATCAGAAGTCTTCACAAATACTAAACACACGATTTAAAAATAACCTGCCAGCTATGGGAAGGAAGAAAGCAGATAGGGGCAAAGATGAGTTGACAATATAAATCTTCCCTTCTAAGTGTTAGAGCAACACATGCGTTAGACACTTGCGTTCAGCTTGTCTTAGATAAATATGATTCATTCTTTATATTACCCAAGTTTGTGTTTCTACTCACAAGAACATTGAAATGAGACTTCACAGGGCAGACTCAATATAAAGGAAACACAGTTTTGCAAGATGCCCAAATTTAAGATGTCCAGATTTAAAATGGATTTACTGTTGTTTTTATGCCATCAGACCAGACAGCTGAAGATATGAGCAAACAATCTTTCCAATGGAGATGAGCAAGTTTTCTCAAAAAGGAAGATCTCAGCTGAATATGAGAAAAAAAATTCTTGACAGTGAGATCTGAGAATGTGGAAGTTTCTCTGGGGAAAAGTGGTGGGAACACCACCTGAGACATCGGTAACGAGTCTGGATACATTAGAAAGTGTTCTGTAGGGAACAACTCTGCGCCGACAGACTGCGTGAATTAAGGTGAATTACAGGCGGGGCCTAAAACTACCACTTTCCTGCTAAAAATTACGTGTATGTACACACGTAAGTGCACGTCTTGGGGAAGGATCATCTAAGGCAGACAGGAAGTACTGTAACCTTTTGTGAAACTCACTAACTCCCATTGACTAACGTTAATACTGAACTTCTCAAAAACCTCTCAGGAGAGGGCAGCAATGAAAGTGAACGCGCATGTAGCGCTGTGACATCATCACTACTTTAAGAGCAGAGATACAATAGATAAGTTGTGTGTCCACGCTCTTATCCATGGCATTTCCCCCCCCCAAAAAAAAAAAAAAATCAGCACTATGATTTTTTTTTAAACATTTTACTATTAAAGTCTAAAATATATTCAAAGCATCAAATGACACTTCCACAAAAAATGCTGTTTCAGCCTGAACAGAGTTTAAAAATAAATCTTGCATGTTAGCATTCTATTTCTGTCTAAACGCTTGCAGAAAAAAAAATCTTTATAATTTTAAAGATAAAATATTCCATTGCAGATAATGCTACTGCAGAGCTAGATAACTATTCACAGAAGCTCAAGATTCAGTGTTGTAAACCCCTTTATGAGACTTTAGTACTTAGAAATGAAATTGTAAATGGGGAAGCGTAGATTGCTTTGATTTAGAAAATTGTTACCATTAAACAGTTTACAAAGAGCCTAGTGTTTCAGCATCATTATCCCCAATGTGTCAAAGTAAGCAGTTTCACAATATTTAAAGCACTCCTAACTTCCTCATAAATATCATTTATATTCCGAGGTTGCTATTCAGTCTTTCAAGAAATATCATTTACATTCCTCTGTAGTTACACAGCGTGATTACCTGAACAGATACACCCTTACCTGACATAAATAATAAGAAAAGAAAAGGCCATGGCTGTTTAAAAGGTTTAATAACCAAGATAATATTGAGTGTTGTACTGCAGTTTGCTTCTGTTTTATAAGCACAGAAAAAAAAAATATCTCAATGTACATGAACAGAAAAAAAAAAATGTTCAAAAATCTTTTGGTCCCTGTGTTTACAACTAAATTCTAGTTGTGTACATGGGAGTACTACATACACCTCACGGGAGGGCCAATCCATGTGTTGTGTATTTTCTACCTTCTGGAATTCCAGCTACGATTTGCTGCGTAAGAACTAAACCGACACTTCCCTTTCTTAACTGTTACTGTAGCTGAGCACTGTTTGCAGTCCATCTGAGTATCAAAAGATGCTTTTGGTTTCTCTGCATTAAACCACTGCAACTTCACCTGCCTAGGCAGGCGTACATCTTGGAATTATAGATTTGGGTTTCCCTGGATTTATCCTTCAACTTTCCCATCATCCATTTCCAATTTTATATTTTATTCTTTGGACAGCTGACACTCAGACGGCAACGGTGAGCAATCAATAGACATACTGACAGGTCATCAAAACGGCGGGTTACAGCGTCGGACGCACAGCGAGTACAAGGTTAAACTCCTGAGAACCAGGACGGGAGAGAGGGGCAAGAGCATCACGTCAGCAACTCGCCAACGACAGCTCCATCTGCACTCGTTAGCCCGCCGACAAGGAGGAAGCCGAAACCCTTCTTGTAAGACACCAGCATCTGCAGGTCTGCAGTGCAAATTGTCACCTCACACCAGCGAACCGATGATCCAGGAGAGAGAGAGAGGGGGAGAAAGACTTCAGTTCTATTCTAAATAAAGAAAGCAGCTTTATTTGCACCACACAGGTTTCTGGACTCTGAAGTCAATGAGCCAGACTTTACGTGCACGGAAACTACCCACTGCAATTCGTTCTCTGCCCCTCGCCTGGACAACTGGCACAAGAGCAAACGCCTTCAAGGAGACACCCATCTTCCCAACAGAAGCAAAGGAATACAAGAAGCAAACCAGATGGTTTAGGTAAATTGTTATTGCTAAGGAAATAGCTGCTTGCCAAGAAAATCTTGACACAGGTAAGACAAATTCCCCCAGAAGATATTAAGGAATCTAAATGCATCAAATAAGGACAGATGATCTGCTACCTAAGTTGCTTTACAAGCCATTTCTCATGAGCTACGTGGCTGACCTGAGAATTCACTTCCAAACGGTGACAAAGGGAGAGGAAAAGCACCACTGCAGACAGCACAGGACAGGAAAGATGAGGGACTGCAGAGAGGCGGAACGATATAAATACAAATGTAGAAGATATTTTCCAGAAAATTTCCAGAAAAAAAAACAACTAGAGGAGACTACTTCACTGAGAAAGCACAAAACCAGTCGCTTCCTTACTTACCAATATATTAAAGAAACTAATGACGTGAAACGAGCAAAATTCATAGCTCAAGTTGCTTACTATGGTGGTTCTCTAAGGCAAAGTAACAACACTGCAGTTGTACCACGTGAGCCAAACGAGGCTTGTCTTACGCAGAAAAGAAAGTTTTGCGTTGCTTATGAAATCTCTTCCACTGTGTTGGCTTCAGCATGACCGAAAGGCCTCAGTCAGACGCAGGCTGACGTGTATGAGCCTCTGTTAAAAGGCTGTGCTGTTAGGTTTCTTCTTGATCCTGACAAGGTTGGTGAAACATGACTTGAAATTACGGCCTCCCTTGGCTGGGGGGAGGAATGGGGTGGTATTTTACCACCAGTTATGGCATAAGAGATGCCTTCTGAGCAAAAGCAGCACCGAATAGGTTTTATTTATATTCTAAGCTATTTGTTGATCCACTGTGCCACAAAAATTTTGTGTTATTCTCTTGTTTGGTGTCATTCTGCAGGACTACTCCAATCTCATATGGTCAAAAAAAACTACCCCCACAACAGATTTGTAGTCTTTAAGGAACTTCTCAACTCCTTTGTTTCTATTTAAAGAAGTTAATTCTATCAGTGTACGATATATTTAAATATCAGATAACAATTACCTTCCAAATAAGGTGAGATTTATTTGTTTTAAGTTAAAACTTTGGAGTCAAATATTTCATAACATCCCATAAATAGTTATTAAATCACAGCACGATACTGAAGTCAATTTCTCCATGTTGTTTGCGGGAATAAGCTCAATTATTTTGCTCTAAAATCTATGCCCATGTATTTTCATCTAAGTCTAAGGAGACAAGTGATTCCCAGCTAGTGTGTCACACAAGGAACAACGCATGCCTTGCACGCAGGGGTGAGCGCTAGAACTCTGTGTGGAAAATGATTCTGAGGATGGCTACCCCTGCTCTGGTGAAGAGGCACTGCTCCGTCTTCTTAACACGGGTCCTTTCCCTCTCATCTCCCTTGAAAGGCAGAGTCTCCCTCTTCAATTCTCCAAGTGTTGACCTGTGTATTTTACAACTGTCATGTTTTATGAAGTGACATTTTAAGGCAGTACAGCTTCCTTGTGCAAATGCACAGAAACAAAAGTGCTTGTATCAATAGTTCACTCCCTCCGTTCTATGTGCAACGGCAGACTACACAGCATCAAAAACATCTACAGCAACACCTAAGTCAAACAGACAAACACTGCGTCTGCATGGAAGTGAAAGAAGATAAGACAAACAGATACAGCTTTATTTTCCAGCCTTCATGAATTCTTTCCCCACATTCTCCTTACTGAAAAATCACATGGCTGCCCCTGTGAGCGTCCAGCTCCTCCTCCCTTTCCATTTCTGTGCTACTGTTCGGCTTGATTTTGCCGGGAGCAAAACCAAAACTGGAGAGCAGTTGCAGAAAAACAAAGATATTTATCCCATTTTACTTCTTTGCAAGAAGACATCCAAAAGAAACCCAGCAATTTTATATGCTTGAGGGGAGAAACCCATCTTTCTGCACAGATGTGTGTCTTTTGTCATTTGGCAGAGCTGCGGCAATTCAAGTCCTGTGATTCTGCAGAGAAACTCAATTGCTATGACATCCCAAGGCAGTTTCAATTTACAATTAAATTGTTACAATACAGAGGTTTGTTTCACTGCAGCGCTGATGCAAATTACTGTGCCCTACTCAGTTTGGAGGGTGAGCCTTCGACACAATTCCTCCTGTTCTGGCCCATCTGCTTAGCCTGCTCTTCCACCTTACCACACCTGCCACTCTCACCCCCACGGGCTCACAGAGGAGCTCTTCTCCTGCTTCTCTATACAGCAACAGCTCAGGAACAGCTCGGTTCGGACCCAGCGCTAGAAAGGAAAAAACAGTATGGCAGCTTCATGAAATCAATTAAGATTCTTAAATTTATCCATTAACAGCACAGAAACCCTAATCTCTGCTCAACGGTAGGATGGTGTTTTGCTTCAAAGCAGTCACAGAACACCCCATCTCTTGAGCTTCCAGATGTTTCTTTGTACAACAGTAACGTGGTCTACTAGATGGGAAGCACGGGGCTTGCACTGGAGAGAACTCACTATGTTCCCAGCTTATTTTGTCATCTTAAACAAATTATGCCCTTTCACTGCGCTTCTGGGTCCCCATTTTAAAGCAAGTCAAGTGCTCCTGATAAAAATCTTTATAAAAACACCACATGACACAAACAGCACTGCACATGTAAGTCACAAGCTTGTTACCAGTCACGGTCCCTACCCAACAGCAGCCGCTGTGGCATCTCAGCTTCTGAACTCGCCAGTGCCTGAAAATCAAGTTCTTTAAGAGAGTATTTCAGAAGGTCAACACTGCAGATCCTAATCAAACGCTGAAAACATTGTGTTAGTTTATAGAGGCTAGACTGAAAAGAAAAGCAATCAGCACTGCCTTTGACCTTTCAAACGCATACTAAACTCTACCCAGGCCTCCCAGGACACCCTTCCACCCAACCCACTTTTGCTTAATTTCTCTCGAAGAGGAACACATCGGCAACACATCAGTTACACAGGGAAAGTGGAAAACATGGCAGTTTCTTCTTTAATATAGAAGCAGAATAAGCAAAACAAACACATCGAAGGCTCAGAAGAGTAGTTGTAACTAAAATAAAGCATTGTTTTAAGAATCTGACCTTGGATATGTCTACAGCTATAAATGAGTAATCTCTACAGCCAATTCTGGATACATGTGAGCGTTCATTAGATTTGCCTTCAGTGGCAAGAAGTTATGTGTCTATGCAGGACCGTTATTTTGCTGTTCCATATACATTAAAAAACAAAACCAAAACAAATAACCCCCAACCAATGAGACAAACAAAAACCCAACCTGCTAAGACAGCACTTCAGTCTTATTTTCTGGCAAACCAGGCGAGTTCAGCCAGAGCGAAGAACAGCGAGAACGGCACAGTGCTGACCACTACGGTCACCCTGTGCTAAGGAGCACAAGTGACTTGTGTCCCCTCGGTCTTTACACCAATAAAACCACTCAGCATTTGATATCTCACTCCAAAAAGTAAAATAAAGAAAGCAACACCTGTGCGTCACTGAACAAACATTGATATTTCTATTCTATAAAAGAACAAAAACCAGCATCATACAGGTGTTAGATTTTCACAATTGACCTGCAAATCACCATTCTCTGATTCTATGAAAATCCTGGCTTCCAATTAAATATCTTAAATAAGATGGGTCAAGTTAAGTGTTTTCACAACTCATCTGTTCTTACCAGGAGCTGCTGGATGCTAAGTAGGTCTTGAAAAAAAATCTGATTGATAGCACTTATCTTACTCAAAACCACTTACAGTAATGAATTCATTGATTCTATTACTTCTCATCTTCACCTTTCTCAGAATCCAGGTGGAATAGGGAAAAAAATCTAGCTTCTGAGTAAGTATCAGAAGACTCAAAGTAAAGAATAAGTATGCAGAAGGAGCCAGAGGAGGACCTAGATGTCCTAAAACCTACTTTTAAATCACTAGTGCGTTAGCCATCCTTTGGTGGTACAAACCCACATAATTTCATCAGTTTCAGTAAACCAATGAGACCTTGCAGACGCTGAGAATCTAGTTCAATAATGATTTCATCTTGCACTCCTTATTGAAGGTCGTGTTTCAATAAGCAGACAAATAGGTGTCATTTACCATACGGTGAATATGCAAAAACTAGAAAAGCACAGTTGAAAGAATACAGCATAATGAATTACTTAAAATTACAGTAAGAAGTATTCTTCACGTGACTCCGCTGTTTTACAACAGCCCATACTGCAAAGACAGTATTTCTATTTAAAAACTCCACTGGAATCATTCCAGTATGCTTCTGCAATTCCCTATTTATTCATCCTACCTATGCTACATCAGAGCTCACACTGTGGCTGCGGAGTACACAAAGAGGATGCTTCAGCTAAAGCCACACTAGATTAGAAATGCAAACCCTAACGAGATACGTTTTTATCAGCAAGTTCTTTCGCATAGACTTTATTTTTTTCCTATTTGATCCTTTAATATTAAAGATGCTTTGTGCTTCAAAGATGTTAAGTCAAGGACTTTGTTTCTAGGCTTCTAACAAACCTTTACTGCCAGAGTGCTGTATCACAGTGAGCTTCATAGCAGAATGATATCGCAGTGCTTCAAGGCAGTCGTTCTTTTTAATATCACCATCAGTTAAGAGAGCTGTAAAATCTAAACTTGGGTTAACACTGATTGACTTCTGAAATGCTACTGATGAAACTACGGTTCCATGCAACTTATAAAAATTATTTCGGTTTAAATTACAAGCCTTTGACTGTAATTTAAATTATTATAGACAAATAATAATTTAAGATATTTCTAATTGTTTTTAATTTGTAGAAGCCAAATATCCTCTCAGGATACAGAGAAGAGAACAGAGACAGATACAGGGGTAAATTCTCAAGAATAGGTGTTACCAGGTCAGGTTTTCACTATTCTGACACTGCCCAGATTCAATCCCATTTGATCTTGAATTGAGTAATTGCTTCACACTACAGATAAAACGAAAGGCATGTACAAGCACTCAATTGCTAAACACTCAGCCCTTCTTTAAGGACAATAATGATTTTTATATTCAGAGTTGTGTCTACCCTCCCCTTTCCAGCTCACAATACAACACTTTTGAACAGGAAGATTGAGAGAGAAACAACAACAAAGAGAGCTCAAGAAACAGCAGCTGCAGGGAACAGACACTTCAAGGGATGAACAAACATCAAACCACGTTCTGTTCCTCTGGGTACACGCTTTGCTGTACGACAGAGTGCTGTGCTCAGACAATAATTTTTAAACACACTTATCACTTCATCCCCATTTTGTATAATATAGCGAAAAAAACCTAGAAAGCGGCAGCATTAGCACCTAGATGATCTTACAGGTCCCATCCAACCATGTGATTCTATGATGATGATGATGATAAACAGGCCTGTCGTGGTCCATATCAAGTGCAATTTCATCGGCTTCTCCGCCAGAGCCCCCAGCACTCTCCGTATAAACTAGAGACAAAGCTAAACCCATCCTCTCTTCCATCTGTATTTCAAATCTTCAAAACACAGGTTAGAAAGCTAGACGTATAATTTATTTGCGTCTTTCTCTACACAACATGCAGATCCTGAAAACAATTTCAGATTCGATCTCAATGGCGCCACGACACTTCAGTTACGTTGCGGCAATAAACGCAGCAATCGCGGCAGCAGCTCTTCGCCCAGAGGCTGCCGAGCGAACGACTGGGCTGTCGTTTGCGTACAGCCTGCTTTAAAAGTCTTAAGGCTCCCTCTGAGCAATTTAAGCAGAACTCTCAACGTTCTGCGCTACGCTTGGATGGTTTCAGTTACTGGATATCCACATTTGGTTGCAATTGTGCTTTCTTTTTTCCCTCGTAACTCCTACACCATGTTCTCTCCCTCTGAAAATGGATCAGCTGTTGGTACGAGGGGTTTCTACCTGAGCTCTGGACTTCAAGAGAGCTCTGGAGCTCTTACTCAGGAAAGCACAGCAGTTCTTGAAACAGGATTCATGATAGCCATTGGTGTAAGCGTGGCCCAGAATCAAAACTAAAATGCCTTTTAAATGGAACAGACGTAACAGTATAGACTAGGTAAGGAAAGATTCTGTTTCCTCTGATCGTAAGTAATTACTAGCGCAGAATTTTTAATCTGCCACCCTAGCAATCACCTGGACATCATCACTGGGCAGGGAGAATCCTGTTTACAGATGTTTTATGCATACATCATGAAATCAATAGTGGAAGATTTTACAGCACATTTGTACATAAAGATTTAGCAAACGTTCTGTTCATAACTCTTGAATACAGAGCCTACCCTTAGCTACTATGACTTAAAATAGACAAATAATCTATAAAAAAAAAAAAAAAAGACTTTAATAAATTCCCAAATTTCCACCTTTCTAAACATTTTGCTGCCATCACTCTCCTGAGAACCTGATAGTATAGTTTCTCCAGGACAGCTTCCAAGAGCTTAAGTTTAAGTAAAAAACAACGTCACATCCATTCACAAGAGCTTGCAACAATGCAATCATCATCATCATAATCTATAAAACATTTTAACTGAACGCTAACTTAAACAAAACCGTTGGCAACAAGCAGCTTTACACCCAACTCACTGAAATAGTGCTTTTAAAGCCAGATTTATCGCCGAGTTGAGTAAGAGCACACACCAGGAAGACTTCCCTATTTTAGATTAATCAAGTCCCAGAACACAAAAGCTTCTTGCCTAAGGTCATTGTTAAAATACATAAAAGTAGATCCGAAGCTCCTACTTTTCAGTCCAGTGTGTTAACCAAACGACAATTGCTCATTCTACATCTGTAAATCAAAAATTACAGTGTAAAGTAGCCTTTTTGTAGAGATTATTTTGAAGGACTGCCTGAAAATGCCACTTGCATGCTATTAAAAAGAGGAGGGGAAAAAAAGCTGTAAGAGAAAAAAATAATCTAGGTTTTTCAGCTAAGCGTAAAATGAAGCATTTCTATGGTTGCTATCCTGTCTGTATCTCAAAGCACTTTGAAAATAGCAGCGTTTCATATCGTGGTAGGGCCAGACACACAAAGCTAGTTAAAATAGCAGAGAATCACCGTTTGCACAAAGCTGGTTGGCAGTTCTGAGTATTTTCCTCTCAAAGTGACACCACATAGGAATTCCCCCTTAATTCTAACCTGATGTGTTCCATCTAATAGTTCTATTCTACGAACAGCAAATTTCTCCAGTCAAACCCCCAGTTCCACACCCTTCCTCGCTAAGGTCCAGCAGCACTACTTCCACTGGGTTGCCCTTCAACCTCTCTCCAGAGAACGGGTGTCCGCACATTCAACAGGTGCTGAAGCGTGGAGCTCCTAAAGTGCTGTGTAACATCAACGCACCTCGGCTGAGTGGCACCACTCCACTTTCAGAAACTCAAACCTAATACAGACGTTCAAGGCGGCGGTCAGGAACGTCTCTCCCTTAGCCAGGATGAGAAGCACTCTGATCTAGATACAAACACCGAAGCAACAAGAATTCATTTGGAAAGACAAAACTCCCTACGCTGCCTAAAACAAGCACTTCAGCCTGACTCTAGGAAGAGGAGGGAAAAATGAAAGAAAAGGAAGAAGAAAAAAAAAAAAGCCAGGAAAAAAACCCTGTGCTGCTAAGTTTAGCTGCTCCTTTCACTCGACTAGATTGCGGAGAGACTGTCAAAGCGCAGACAGGGACTGAGGCGCTCCTTAACCTGCCATTTAGAACGCTTTTGTCTCACATGAGTGTTCTTGCTTTCAAAGAGAGCAATACTCAGAAAATGTATTTTTGAGAGACAGCATTGAATGGCACAGCTGTCAACAGCGTTCTGTTTTCACAAATTTGGAACCGGCGTACAGACTTTCATGCAGCATCCCAGAGTGAGCTCTACCATATATTTCAGCACCTGGGGATGCTAGTCGGTTTGAAAGAACAAATTCCGAAAGACAAAACGTAGGCACGAGGTTGTCAGACTTGAAAGAGACTGCCGCCTTCTGGACTTGTGGCTTCCAGCAGCGCACGTTAACCTCTCATACTCGGCGTTTCCCTCCTCCTGCCATAGTCTACTTCAGGGCTCAGCCTTAACGGAGGGAATGAACCAGCAAGACTCCAACAGCCCCAACCAAAGGAACAGGAAAACAGCACAGAACTCGTGTCGTTTTCTTCTACTGACTTTCCAGACTTCGTTACAGGGATGTACGCTGAAAGGACACTTTCATCAAAGTTGAACAGTAAACACAACAAAAAAACTAAGATGAAAGGAACACTTTTAAGACAGGAAAAAAAAGGAACAAGGAAACATTTACTGAGTTAAATAGGTGGGTAGGTAGAGGGCAGCAGAGAGGTACCAGCAATCCTGAGTTTATGCTACTTGCCAAAATATCAACCTTTGGAAAGTCCTCATCATCAGCATGCATAGATTTACTACCACTCCATTCAAAATATTGTAGTTGTCATGAAACACTGAAATCTTCTTCAAGCAGACGGCTCTTAGGAGGGAAGTTGTCAAACAAAAAGTAGCAAAGTACCATGCTTAATACAGAGAGCTCACAGAAAAAAAGAAAAAATAAAGATAAAAACTAATATTTCAATATTCAATATTTCTCTCCTCTGAAGAGCATAAGCTAACTTTTCCATTACCTCTAGCACTCATTTTCCTGCTCTATAACCCAGGAACTATATTCCTGGCTGGAGCTTGCAAAGCAGAAGTTACTGTGGAGGTTTGGGATCACTGACGATGAACAGAACACACTTCGGACGTTACACGGTGTCTGTAAGAAATGACAGTGTGTTAGCAGTGCATGTTTCCTACCTGTAACAGTAAAATCTGTTTCCAAACAAGTCTCTGACAGTCCTTTCTTAAGAACAGCGACTGACTGGACCCCAGGAAACAATCAGCTTCTCAGGAACAGGGACACTTAGAAGAGCAATTCCAGTATCAGTTCACGACGGAAGGGTAGGTGCATCCACAGAGCAAACTGGCACTGGACCGTCACCACGTCTGTGCTGACATGCCATCCTGATCCACGTGTATCTTGAGAAACCAAGAATTATTTCCAACTTCAGAGCGTTTGGTAGATTTTTGTTTCTAGTTGCACATCATGACAGGTCCTACTCTGAACTCTTTTTAAGGGGTTCTAAATCCAATTTCACCCAAAGATTCAGAGCTCTATAAGCTTACTCAGAGGTTTTGTAGATGCTTTGTGAAATCTAAAATGATCCCTACTCATCAGAAAGCATGCACTAGTACACGAGGCACTGAAGTTTTTTGGTCAACCAAAGAATTTACTATGGACAGATATTTAAACGACTTCATAGCCTACAGTAGTAGTTTCTGACATTTTTCCAGTGACAGCAAGTGCTACAGGCAGTCAAAGCACAGTTACGCATTTGACAATTATGTCATCATGATTAAGCAGCTTTGATAATTTTGCAAGCCTTTGAGAGGAGGTTGCAGAGCAGAGGTCGTAGTTTGTGAAATGCATTGACAGTAGTAATCCATCTAAAAAAACCACCTTAATTCACATGCAATTAAATCATTTTTTAAATGGCAAAAAGAAAACAATGCTCTTCTAGCAAATGCTTCTGTAATGGACTGCTGAGGCCAAGTGCGCTCATCTTTCCACTTTTCCTGGTCTACGAGTGACCTGTAACCATTCTCCACCGGCAGAATCTTGTTTTCGTACCTTGAAGGTCCATTGCCGAACCTTTCCACTTGCCAGCGAGGAGCAGTTGTCACGCTACCGTACCTGACTGGCCACCACAGTGATTTTGAGGGGTCAAAATTAGCATCTCAATGACTTCATTAAGAACTACATCAAAAAATCTTCACTGTGTTGGTCAGACTCTTTGTATTCTGAACAGAGCCACCAACTAATTCAAGGTGCTGGTTTTCTCCTGCCAAGTTACCCGTTCCACAGCTACTGGAAGATACATTGCCAGTGACAGGCAGATACTGAAATACCTAGCAAGGCACCATCCTAAGGTGGTACAGAAAGAGCACAGAAGCACACCTGAGTTCTCAAGCGGTGAAGCCGCAGAACAGAGCCCTTCTACCCCAAAGGTTCCTTCATCCAACAGTGCTGTAGCCAGGAGTACTTCTCCCAAAGTGAACAGCCGTCAGAATTAAGGTAGGAGTTCACATCTTAGTGGACACACACATGGCCCCAAATGTTCTCTCTGGACAAGACTCATCTATTTGCTGTCCAGCAGCATGGCCAGCACGGCCTTAGGCACAGAGAGAACGAACTCCTTGGAGTATGTCTGGTGCGCTGTCATTGCTACCAAGTGTGCTCACACAGGCTGTCAGAGACAACGCGACAAACGGAAGAGGAACAGAATGCAAACTGTACATTCAGCTGCTCGGTAGGCTATACACTCTGCTCAGTCGGGTACAGACGTATCCAACGTCTCATTCTAAAATGATTTTGCTAAAAGTGACAAAGGTTCAGATCAATACGGCTCGTATGATGGCGTCCAACAAGGTCAGCCGTTCCCAAGGACTGAACTAACGCTGGTAACTCCCACGAGCAACACTTTTGATGACTACAAATCCAAGCTACACTTATCAGCTGACCTAGCAATGAAAGAAGAGATACCCAATTCCCTAACTTCCATAATCCTATTCAAGTATGTGTTGGATACTGCAAGCATACAGCCTTCTCTTGCAGTCAGTGAAGAAAATTCTCATGTTACGGATTTCAGAAGAACTCAGGGAACAAGCAGATTAATTGGGAACATAGTTTGGAGCATTCTAAAAAAAAAAATCCTGGAGCTCTTCCCCGACGTCACCAATGTTTTTATCTCTGACAGTAAATCAATACTGTTGTTAATTCAAAGCATAGCATTTATGTGTTATTACATGTTTATGTAGAAAATGAAGAGCAGTGTTTACCCAAAAGCTATTCTACTTCATACAAAAAGCATGAAATTAGATTTGTGGGACTAATTAAGCATAAGATGACTTTTTTTTGGTCCCTTTACACTATATTCTAGCCTTCAGTACATTATTGTCAGCTTTGAGACATAACTCAGAAATCCAAAGCCATCTTGCCATCAACTACTCATGGAAGCAATACAAAACAGATTTTATTCTGAGTGTATGTAAAAAAAAAAGCAAGATCCATCATCTTCAGGTAAAGCAGCACTAGTGTGCCAATTATATAAAATATAATTAACCAGAGGATCACTGTCTTCACAGTATTTTGTAAATAAAGCTTTACTTTCCATCTGACAAACCTTGTGTGGTTAACTCACCTTTTAGTACCAACCTCCTTGCAAGGACATTCAGACCTGCGGTGGTCTGCACCCCAGGTACACCGGAGTCCGCAGAAGGAAGAGAAATGGGGAGATGCAAATCTCTCCAAGTTCTGCGTTTGTTTACAGATAAAGTTAAAAGTCCACTGCACTATATGTTGTGTTAATCCACCAATCCTCAAGCGTCTGGTTTTAAATAATATTATGCTAAAATATTAAAATACACACTACCAGAGTAACACAATTCCCAACAAAAAACAGGTTTGGCACTATTCATACATCAGTTCTGTAATGACATCCACGCTCAGCTTTAGGAACATTTTTTTTTTTTCCCTCACAAATGAAAGAGTTTGGCCAAATGCTTTGTTTCCTGTATTTCCTAAAATGTACTAAAATGTCAAGTTTTCATGGGGATATGGTATTTTTATGCTTCCTACTCCAGCTTTAAAAAAGCTCCAGAAATATTTATTTTTGAGCAATTACAGAAAATAAAAACAAATCTTCCATGAATGATTTATTCCATTAGTTTGCAGCAGCAGTCCAAATTACAACGTACCAAAAAAAGGTAATGCAAGGAACACAGGAGAGCGGTCTACTGAGGTATATATTTTGAATACCACCTTTTATATTTTATTAAAAAAAAAAAAAAAAAAGGCATTACTTAAAGTTCCTGCGTTCTCCTGCCTCGTGAGGAGGAGCTGAAGGGCGCACTTGGCCTTTCTGGAGATCAGAGGAGAGGAAGACACATCACGCTGGAGCTGCTCAGAAACCGCCTTCGATGAACTGAACAGCTTCCAGAGCAGCCTGCTGCAGACGGTTCCGATAGCTTCCGTTGTTCATCACCGAGAACATTGCATCGGCACTGCAAGACTAATTGCTTTTCACCACATAGATAATAGAAAAGCTTGTAACATTCTCACTCATAATTTCAGCAGTAAAAAAAAAAAGTACATAGGCCTGAGAAGTCACGTGCTGCAGATGTAATTTAGGAGAGGCTATTTTTATACTTTAATTTTAATGCAATTTAACGTATTAAACTGAGAATGGTTCCTTCGAGATGCACCACAACATTCCAACTTTAACAGCTTCTCAAGTCTGAATGATAATACATTGAACCTTAGCTACGTGCCAATATTTTATTATTTAAAAAGTCGTTCTCATTTAGGTTTTGATCCATTTTATGTTCCTTGACACAGATTAAGTTATTACAAAATTAATGAAAATTGTCTGCATGACAGCAGATTTTTTCTTTGAGCCTGAAAATACAATTATACACCCACAGACGAGAAGGAAAAAGGAAGAGAGGGTCCCTGTTACTGACAGATACTGCCCTACATTTTTAACACAGGGAAAAGAACCTGCTGTCAAACATGCAAATCATTTCCAAGTAAGCACCTTCCCCAGGGACCATGTTTACAACAGATAAAGTAGTAATTGGGAATGCAGCAACTTTTGGTTTTATATTAGCAGGAAACAAGGCAGCATCAAAGCAAATCTCTGGTGAGGCTACGGCATGCAAAGTCAAGTCTGTGGCAATTTTCCCTGCCAATCAAAGGATTTCCTCTGGATTTCACAAGCTTTGTAAGCCAGACCTCCTCATGAGTAGATCAGCGCTCCTCCCTTGAGAAAGGCAAACTGATATCCTTTGGTTTTAGTGCGAGAGAGACAACGAACTGCGACAAGGACGGGCACCACGCACCATTAATAAAGTATGAAAGAGTATTGTTTATTATAAAAAGACAACAAGTCATTTAGCTGACCGTTTGGCTTTTTGGTGTATTTTAGCAATCAGAAACAGCCAGCTTTACCAACAGAAAGCATACCAACAGTGGCAACTAACAAGGCAGTCAAAAGACGTGATTTTGGATCCTGCAGAGGCACACAGTTCCCGCTGAAATGCCAGTACACTGCACTCCACTCTTACCACTACACACCCTTGATATCAGTTAGAAACACTTAACATGCATTTGCTAAGCTAACCTCACCTTACAGAGAGAAAAAAAACAAAACAGAACACAATTCTATAGTTTGAGTCTGGTGCATTTGGGTCACAAACAATACCTCAGGCAATTCCCTTCCCCAAAGCATTACCAGACGACCCATCACCTTTCTGGACAGCGAGGGGCTCTCACGGGGTGAAGCGGGAAGGGTGACCCATGACAGCGGACCTGCAGGAACAACAAAGTCTCCTGCCTCTTCATTAAATCGAGAAAAGTAAGAGTTGAATGGATGGGTTTCTACAGCAGTTTGGCATCGGGGAATGCCAAGTTCTAGGGGCAGCTGGAGGATCACAAGGATAGCTTCCAGAAAGCAAGCCCATAGCACGTTCAGTGCCAGACTTCTGAAGCGAGTTGGTTTGGAAAGTTTTATATTTAAGGAAAATCATAACATTTACAGGTTCTATTTAAAAAAAAAAAAAAAAAAAATTAATTTGTTTTTTAGCAAGTGATATCCACTTACACATGCAGAATTGTTCGGTGACTTAAGGCTATTTAATAAAATTCTGAAATAAAATTCCCAGAAAAACATGTTATTTGGACAGCTGATAAATAGCCTAAAACTTTTCATATACTGTCCTTTCTGGAACGTGGCATGCCTAAAGTCCATACAGCCATCTGAAAATGAAATCAGTTCAGAGAAAAATCTACCAAACAAATCAATGGATGCCTGTCACGGCATTAGAAAGCACATGGACACCTGCTCCCTTGCCAGTACCTTCCATTTGTATTCCTGAAGCCCACACGACAGCCAGCTCATCATCCCATGTTTTATTCACAACCTACTCCAAGTCAAATCTGAAGTCGCTGTCCAAGAGATGGAATGGTTTCAATAACAACATTTTAGTGAGTTCCATGCTTTTTTTTTCCCCGTCTCACAAACACTGAAATCCTTCCCTAAAGGCTGAGAAACCAAGTTAAGAGCTCGAAAGGAGGAAACCTGAGGCTCGTTGTGCACAGTCACAGAAATTATGCTGATCAGAAAACGCTGATTACAAATCCAATCCATGCTTCTGGACGGTATGTTAGTGCCTTAACCAAAGTATCCACACTCCAGCTTGCTGCTCTTCAGTGCCATTTTCTTCCCATCTCACCCTCACCGGCTGCTGGCCCAGGATGCTCCCATTTACTGTTCGGGATGTACCACGGCTCACAGCAGGCAAGACGGCTGCAGAACTTCCAGCTGGCTGCTCTCTAGGCAGAACACCTACACAAACCCCAACGCCATTTAAAATGGCTCAGATGCCTCCAATGTCGGCGAGGCCCATTTGTAACGATAATACCATTAAACAGCTGTCAAGACAGATTTTGGAGAAGACAGCAGTCTAATGTTCCAAAAAGTGTTTTTCAGCCTTTCATAAAAAAACTAGGGAGTCTGTAAGACAAAAATATTCTTTTGAAGTTTCTTTTAAAAATGCAGACATTGAGACATGCCATTCATATTTCTGATAACAATAATTTATTAGTTCACAGCGTTACTAAGAATTTCTCAAACTTTGTAAAAGCCAGCTCTGTATTTTTTTATCTCTCGCAGCCAGACTGATGGAAAGAGCTGTCTGATGGGGATATTCATAGGTGGAAGGCATCTATTTAGGTCATCTATTCTGCTTGCTTTCAAGGGCACAATTATTTCTGGTAAAATATTATTTATATTAGACTCTCTGGGCTAAGATAAGTGGAATGAGGACAAAAGACATACTGAATATGCCTACCTTGACACTCCACAACTGCAAGGCATCTCTGAGGCCAGACGCCACCGTTACGCGCCCAGAGACCCCGAGAGGGTGGCTCAGCTGGAGCCGTGGCTGAGGAACGCCCTTGCAGACCCAGAGCACTCTCTCGAAGGCTCGGTGCTCTCTCAAGGTGCGTACGGCTCTAGCTGGAGCCACACAGGGTATCAGGAAAAGAAGACACCCCGTGGCTGGGAGGCAGGAGGGACAGAGCTCGCAGCAGGCGTACAGCCGCCTTCGTAGCCTCACAAACCAGCTGCACAGACGGTGAGCGCGTCTTCCCAACGGCTGGCAGTTTAAACTGAGTTTAACTATTATTAATTTAAAAAAAAAAAAAAAAAAAAAAAAAAAAAAAACTAAGAAATTATTTTTAGGAAGATAAAGCAGTAAATTGCTAGGTATTTATAGATAACTCCTTTCAGAAAGAACACAGCATAAAATCAAAATTATTCTCTCCTGCCTACTCAGCAGCAGCCTGAATTCTGTCTAGAACAGTACCCTGGAACGCACGGTACCAAACAGCAAACTACACGCTCACGGCACGGAACAGACGAGGGTGCTTATATCTCCTCTATACTGTCTATAAACATACACACACATACATAGCACTTTATCAAAAATATTTAGAAAGAGTCATCCACAGAACTGCAGCAGAAATACAAGGTCTGATCAGAATATTGGTATTGCATTAAAGGAGTAAGAAATTACCATGCAGCCTCCTTACGACGTCTTTGGAAATTATTCTCTCCAAAGCTCTCTTACAAAGGTGAGAACTGTTTCTCAAAGAAACATCGTACATAAAAAACAAATTAAAGGTAATCATGACAGGCTCAAATGAACTTGCTTTGGAACTAGCGCAAGAAGATTTAGTATGTGCAACAAAACCAAACTCAAAACCAAAAAACTAAAGAATTAAAAATATGTGTGCAAAAATGCAACGTGAGGTGCAGTATGTCAAAGAAAATAGACTATCTGCTTCGGTCTTGTTGAGTTATTGTTAATTATTCCATCTTGTTAATGACGGAAAAGAGAGGATGCAAGTCTCACTGATAACTCAGCAACCCAGTAAAACAAGGAAGTTACAATCAGATTCTTTCTTCCCCTGCTCCAAACTTAAAACAGTATGAAGTGTTTGAATAACAACTAATATAATTTTGTAATTATTACAGACCAGTTGATAAGCATATTGCCATATATAGAAATATATGTGGGGTTTGTTGTTTTTTTTGTTTTAAGACCACTACCAGTTCTAGAGAATCAGGTAGTACTATCACAAAATCTAGGTTCAAGGTGAAAGACCTTGAGGTTTGAATTACTATTAATAAAGACAAGAAATGCAATTTATCCAACATAATTTACAAATGTTGTGACATTTGAATAGCAGGGAACTTTGCTTTTTTACAATTCTAGTCATGTAAAAAACCATTGGAAATACTACTTCACAGGGCAACTTAACTCCACAACTTAAATTTAGAAAAAACTATTACTAACAAGCAGTTACTATGTAATTTTACATAAGATAAGAGCTATTTGCAAAATAATTACGTCTCAAAGAAATCTAATAATAATAATTAGTAGAAAATCTGTTCATGACACATACGCAACAGAGGTTTTGAAGAAATCCCACTGAGAAAGGCTGGGAGCATCACCCGAACTCTCCTGAAAGATTTTAGTAGGCCAGGGCAACACTGGGATTTCACGGAGCAGAGGACAGAGCGGGTGTTCTGCATTACTGGGTAGAATTATAATCTAGGTCCCACGTAAAACCACAGACAGCATCCTTTGTCTACAGACTACAATATAAGATATAGAAACCCAGTGTTGCAGGCCCTGTTGATGCACGTTACGGGGAGGTTTATGTCTTGACTACACGCAGCTGAGTATACGAATTCCATCTTTTCTTTCTTTGTCAGCTGGATTTCTTCTGCAGCTAATTGGAAGCCAGAGAACTCTGCCTATGGGACTGCCAGCAGCTACTGCAGCCTGCCTCCACTAGAATTTGTCTTTCGGAAGTATAACAAGGTCACTTTTGAAAGATGCAAAGAAATGGAGAGGGGAAAGAGGAGAGTCCAGTGAGCAATGAGACCGGCCAGGTTATTAACTAGTATAAGGTACGAGAACAGAGGTGGTAATGTTCAGAATCCACACCTTCGCTCATTAGTCACTGCTGTGACATACCTCTAAAGGATAACACTGGCAACTGTTCTTTATTTGGCAAAGTGTGACGCAGGCTAGGAGCAATTTACAGACTATCAGAAATTTATTCTTTTTCTATTCTCTTGTGTATTGCAAGTACAGGCCTACGAGAACACAGTGGTGGGTTTTTTCCTGTTTCCCCCTTTCAGAACAGATGAGCAAGACGCATGGTGTTTCCTTCCACCGTAAATAAGTGACTATTGCTTTTACTTGACACCTGCTTTCCATTTTCCCATCAACGTCTAACCCGGAGAACCGACTCCTGAGCCCCCCCGTGAATGTTGCATACAATATACTGCCACAAACGTTTCCCAAGTCTCCTTCTGTAAAGAAAAGTAAACAAAAAAAACCCCCTAGAATACAAGTGAATACTCATTGAAATAGCAGCCCCACCACCACCTTTTATTTCTGCAGTGCTCAACACGAAGGCTAAGTGAAGGAGTTTACACGCATACACCGCAAGAGAGAAACAAACAGAACAGCTACAGCACGCACACTTTCAGCATTTCATTAATCAGTAGCTTCCTAGCTTATTCCAGGGTGGAAGAGGAGGCAACTGTTTATAAACATAAGGATTTGCTGTGCAGTATTCTATGAAAATTTAGGATTGACCTAACAAGTGCACAGCTTGCCCAAACTACTGCAGCGCCAAATTCACTCTCCGTATCCTTACAATACCGATAAATAACAGAGAACACAAAGGAGCCGCCAAGGCACAAAGAATTCATTTCACTTTCTTAAAGTCCAGGCTAGACCATCCCTACCTCTTAGGAGAAAGGCAAAGCATAAAGGGTGACCAAGAGCTCCAGACAACCCATTGAAGAGTCTGACTCAGTGGCTGAGCCTATCAACCAGAAAAGCCACGTCAGACCAGTTGTAGACGCGTGAGTTTTAGGTTACACACCGGTAATCTGCTAAGAGCAAGCGGAATGGGATTTCAGTTTAAATGCTGACTTCTGTCAGTCACATAACCAGAAACGCTGCTGGTTACGTGACTGAGCAGACTGTGTATGCTCACATCAGCATCTCAGTTATCACTTCACGCGTGGAAAGCAGACACAGAACTAGGGACAGCAAACACCGACTATAAACTCAGAGCTTCCTACTGCCGCAGACACGCTAAATTTGACTTACACGCTCACAGTGAACAGCCTATGAGGAGGAACACCACCACAGGTCGGACAATTACAACTTACGGATTTATTGACTCACCTTACACAAAGGGAAGGGTGTCAAAGATGTTTTAAAAATGTAATTTGACAATTTCTGTAGAGACTACACGGAATAATGAAATAATGAAACATGTATGCGTTACCTTGTTGAACTCTGCTTAGACACACAGCGCAGTGTTATACTGCAGTGACTGGAACACAACACTGGGGGTTTTCTTAATTTTAACCCAGTGTAATACTTAGGGGAAGTCCTTTCTATATCATTGCTTATGTTCACCCAGTTATGAAATTAATTTTTGGTAGGCTCTGAATTTCCCCGAGAGGTACTGACCATGTCTAAGTAATTAAGTTTTCATTTCCATTCACCAAGAAGCTTGTCTATCATTTGAAAACAAAAAAAAACCCCATGAATACAAAGAAAAGTTAGACTGTACGTAAGCATACTGTAAATTAAATTATTTTCATTCTACTTGTCTCAAATGCCACTCACGAAAACCAAACCTTTTTGGATGCACCTTAGAAGTCACATACAGCAAATGAAGAATTGCTGAAATATCCACATATCGTCCCCTGACTGCCAAGCTGAAGGTAGGAACCCTGTAGGCAACTCACAGCTACCTCACTGGATAATCTTCTAACTGTGAGTCCGGCAGATCCCCAGCGCTCTGGCCCGTCCCACAAAAACCACGCACAGATACTCAGGGATGTGTGTCTGCAGGACCACTAACAGGGTCACCCAACTTTTTGAATTAAAGTGTGAAAGACCCCTGACACGATAAAAAGACACTCTCAATAGTCACCTTCTCTTCTTTTCATTGAAACAACTCCGTGCTGGTACTGAGAAACCTGCAGTGCCGGATCAGCGGAATGGGTTACTACAGCAGCGATAGCCACAAGAGATTGGCTGATCTCCAGCAGAAATAGTGACAAGCTAGAGTTCCAAGTCTGTTTTCGTAAATACAAGCCATCATATCTCAGTACTGTGTACAGGAGTCTCTTCATGGAGCAGTCTAAATCTTTACTAACACTTGCCAGTGACAAATCTGTCTTACTGAAAAGCCACTCGACAGCCAATACAATACTTTCATTAAAAATTATAAGGCTACAATCTTTTGATCAACCCTATTTGCTCTACGCTTTTCAGCAAGTTCTTTCAGACAATGCCCTAAAGTAAAACAAATACCCTTGTCTTCAAATGTATTTAAAACTATCAAGATGCATTGTCTGTGGACAGCTACAGAGCAATAAATATTACAAAGTAATCCACACAAAAAGGGCTGCAGAGGTGACCGTTTGTAATCTGCTTAACAAAGTCGCAGTGCTATGCTGAGCCAGAAATCACAGATACATTGGAAACAGCGGCATCAGGATGCCTAGCTGCCCTGAGCAAAACCCAGCTTGCTCACCAGTACCTCGTAGTTCCTTCACAAAACCAACACACATGTAACACCAAGTATTCTGTACCACTGTTTCAAGGCCAGCTGAGGAATGCCTCCAATGTCACCCACTTTTTTCTGAATTTAAGGAGACAGAAAAGGGACAAGGAATTGTGATACAATCTTCCTCACTAACATACAAGCCAGTATGTTTTAACAGAATGTTGCAATATCCCTTTGGAGGCACACATCACCATCAAGAGTACAAGTAAGAGCTGTATTTTATTGCTACAATACATGTGGTACCAGATGCTTGAGTAGAATTTTGTGAATTGTTTTTATTAAACCACTGAGAGAGCATTTTAAATAGCCATGAAGAGGGTTTCTCCTACTGTTGCCCCCAGTGCTAGGAGATTTAAAACAAACAGAAGTAGAAGAACAACAGCTTGGGCTTAAACAAGTTCTACGCTTGTTCCTAGGAAGGGAAGCTGGTTTATTTCCATAGGTATTGTTTGCTCATTCTCGTTCCCTAACTGCTGTCTCTTTTCAAACTCAGATCCAACTTAACCTCAGAGGCAAGGGAAAAGAAATTCCTCAGCCTAAACCAAGAGAAAAATCAGTAGAAGACAAACAAAAGAGCAGCTAACAAACATGAAACAGTGTTTCCACCTGGAGTTTTTAGATGTCAACTACATTTTGTTTAAAAAATTGGAAATTTGAAACTCAGATGCCACTACAAACTCCATGAAGTAATCACGGTGTGGGAACACAACACACGCTGTAATAGTTAATAAAATATTTCACAAAACTTGGTTACATAAGAAAAAAAATCTTGACAATATATCATAAAGTGTTTTCAAAGATAGCATGATGTTTTCAATTCATTCACAGCAAAGAAAAAAAAAGTCACACTCACTAGCACAATCAAGTTTTTTCAAGAATGTAGTTTAGTGTTACTAAGGTAAAATAATGATATAAAAATGGAAACAAACTGTCCTCAGTTGTGTCAGATCTCATTACAAACTACTTACTGCTTATAAGTTTCTTTATTCCACATGCACTTGACTTCCCGGTATCGAGTGATCCTTTTCTCTTGCATCATCTTACTAGAGATACCTAGTTTAAGATGCAAGAGGTTGCTTGTAAGTAACAACATGCTAGTTTAGTAATGTGCTTGCGTGGCAAAGGAATTTTTTCTGTCCTGCTTCCTCCTCCAAAATAACCACATAATAGAATAATCAACTCTGGAAAGATCTGAATAGTTCAATGGGCATAAAAGAGGAACTGGCAATAAATTCGGATATTGCAGCCCTTTCATGGGTTTCAGAGATTGCTTCACAGCTGATGCCACACGAATTTTAAGCAACTGGCTGGGTCAGGCTAGCTCTTCAGAAGCACTACAAGCCATCACCATGCATCATCATCAGCTAAGTCTTAATAGCGAGCCTTCACCACAATGAAATACAGCTCACGTACAGGACACTGGAGTCCGAACCAGAAAAACTATCACTAAGTTACTCTAGCAACAGTGGAGATTTTTGCTCTCCCAAATCTTCAGATGTCTTTTCAGGTGGAATGCCTCCTACACAAGTACCTATACAAAGACGAGCCCCACCTAAAGTCGTCAGAAGCCAACCCAGGGTCCCCATTTCCCCCCCCCCCCCATCAAA
>WHYT01017718.1:308251-375400 GCA_009806455.1 Tetrax tetrax | reverse complement strand
GCGAGCGGGGGTGCGGGGCTTCGCTCGAGGAAAGTTGGGAGCGCGAAAGGGTGCGCGAGGCGGTTGGGGGGCGCGCGAATCCCCCTCAGCTGCGGTTATTGCGCCCTGTTAAATTCACCCCTTCGGGCACAAACCTCAAAAAAATACAAATAAAAATAAAAGTACTACTGCTAACAAAAACATGAGGAAAATGCTGCGACAGCCAAGCCCCCACCCAAAGCACACACGGTTTGTGCTGCCGTTATTAATATTGCATGGCTCTGTGATCAAAAATTCTTTTTCTTGCCAGCAGTGTCACTGTTTCTCTCTCCCTTCCCCCATCTAATTACAGATAAATATTTTTATTATGTATTTGTTAAGGGAAGCAGAACGCACATCCAAGCAAACAAAGCCAAAAAATCACCGGTGCGCTCCGATGAAATCGCTGTGGTTCTATTCGGAAGAGATTTGATCAATAAGAAATTGGAAAACAAAGGCACCGCTCAAAGAAGAGATAAGTGCTAAAGGAGTAACTTCTGGTCACAAAGAACACCAGCTTTGCCACAAACTCCGTGAGCGCGGCCAACGCCCACGATTTCAGGGATTTATGCCGTTTTCTTTAGCAAGAAAATGATCATTGTGGAAGCCAAACATGGTATACTCCCTGAAATTTGTTCTCCATTTCCCTTTCTTCTGGCAGTGAACTCCATTTTCACCCGGTGCCAAGAGCACGGGGTCAGGATACAGGGTTTATTCCCACACTTGAGCCATTGCGCTGGGCTCGCTCTACCCCAGCTTCACAAAACCTAAAGCTCGCGCGTATCTCACATTTGAGGGGACTCGGTTAGCGGCGACAAAATGTTTTGAAATCCCTGGCTGATAAATTCGGCAAAAATGCAGTAGGATTAGTTACACATACTTAAGAACAAGGCTTGTCAATGGGTCTTTCTGCAGGCTAGCTTTGTACTGTTTTCAGGAGGAAACAAATAATTAAAGCAAAAGGAATTTGTAAACAGAATTTTAAGAGAAAAAAAAAATCAATATCTGAGAACATCACATCAGAAGATCTCTTATTCCCTTTCCATCATGTGTTTGTTAGACTTCAGCTCACAAAGAAGAGCAGAGCTGCAAAGGCAGAGAGCAAATATATGAAAAATACATTTTCTTCAACAGCCTTGTAGGTCATCTCCACATTCAACGGGTTCCAAGGAAAAAAAAATTAAACAAAACCCCCCAAAACCTAACAAAACAAACCATTGAGGACCAGGACTGGGGAGCTACACGGGAAAGTTTTTCCATGTCAGAGCATCCAGCACATCCCTTTAAAGCCTCTGCATGCCAGCAGCACAGCCCTGTTTTCCAGCACACACACACACAGCCACTTCTGCTTCAAGCCCAACTAATTATCTATTTTTGCCTATGCCACTGAGTCAGTGTTTGGTGCTTTAGATAAAAATATCCAGCTCTCAGTGCATAAGGTAATGATGATGGGGAAAGAGAGAGCAAAAGTAGGAAAAAAAAGGGCAACAGCTGGTAACTTCAGTCAGTGCACTTGGAAATATAAATAAGTAGAACGAATATAAGTAAGCAGCATGAATATTCCACACAGATAAAATCTCAGGGCGAGGCAAGTATGCAGCAGTTTCTGAGCTGGGGAAATGCAAAGATGAAATTCAAGTGGTAAACTTTACAATAAGCAGTATTTGTTTTCTGGCAGTTCATATTCCACACCTGGGATTCTAGACGTACTAGAAACTGAAAGGCTAAAGGTTGATGCAGCTGTTGGCAAAGACACTGAACAGAAATTAAGAAGGAGAGCCCAACTACGCCAAAGCCACTTGCTGGCATACCTTGATCCGAGCAGCCACATCCAGACAGCAGGAAAATGCCTCTGGGAGGGACAGACAGAATCTGGAACCCAAAGTCTCCACTCCAGTCTTCAGCTCTGCCACCGCCTCACTCAACAGCCACTTCTGAGCACTTTCCCCCCCCATCTCTACATCTCAGATTCATCTCCCCCTGAGCTGGCTGCTAAAGACATTTCTACAGTCTTCAACCGCATTAACTTATTAAACACACAGCACTTTACAACTGTGAAGTAAATTTTTCTAGCTAGAATATGTCAATACCCTAATAATTTTCAATAAGCCATACAGCTACAGCCTGAAGCTGAGGGAAAAAAATAAAAAATACATCACCTCCTTCACCCTGGAAGCTCAGCAGAATGTTCCAGTTGAGTTTGCAAAGGTGCTTTCAGCCTTTCTCTCTTCTAAAGTGCAATATGAAAATTTGCAGCCAGGTGATTACATTTTGGTTCTTATTTGATGTATGACCTTGAGTAACCCACCTGTGATGTGCAATGAATGAGAACTCACATCACCTGGACGTCAGGGTCACTGCTGAAGTGCACTCAGGAGCAGGTGAAGACAGCTGCTTCATTTTGCAGCTCTTGTAAACAAAAACCCCCACCCCTGGGGTGGCACTGGAATCTGACAGAATGTACCATTGCTATGCTTACCGTACATAATGATAAAAGGAGAATAAATGCATCTAAACCATTGATGTACCTCAGAGAGAACATGAGACGCATTCCAGTTGGCTCCAATGCAAGTGTTCACGTCTGTACAATAGGTAAATAATTCAGGAGCAAGCAAGAACACCTGACTGTAACCACAACTAAGTAGTGAAATTACGTGAAGCACGTTGAATGGGCTCAGCTATAGTGACACAGAAGCCAATAAAAAAACCCCAAACCTACTGGCTTTTAGAGTATTTCCACCATTTATCCTTCCTCCTATCTCTCCCTCTCTCACAAGAGTACCCCAAACAAAATGGGATCTGATAAGCGATCCAGCCCACCTGGAAGAGCTGTAACTGTGGGAAGCTGTGATTCCACCTGGCTTGGTGCAGCAATACCTGCAAGCCCACAGAAATAGCGTAGGGACGAGCCTGTGACCTCAGTGCACACTCCATGGAATCCCCCCTGCAGTAGCTCTCAGCATTCCCCACCTCCCCAGACAGCAAGCGTTCCGTGGCTCTGAAGGCCCAGGTGCGCGTGCACATGTAACGAGACAGAAAAACTTTGTGTTTTCCTCTGCGCTGCATCCCGCACACAGAACTCAAGCCGTGCATTCGTTCTGTAGATGCCGGTATAACTTCATTGCTGCAGGCGAGCTGCCCAACGCGCGTTCCCAGCCCAAGGCCGCACTGAAACGTGAGACGGTATCGCTGTGTTTAAGGGTCCCTATCTTCCACAGTTTGATTCAAGGTACTACTTGCTCACGGCAAGTTGGAGTTTTCAACACATTTTGACAGTGGAGCAGTATTTGGGTTGCCCAAATGTTATAGGAGCGCTTACTGTACCATGCAGATGTGCTCTAGATCACGGAGGACTACCGCCAGCCTGACGGATTTTCAGTTGGGGAGATCTTTATCACAGTCCTATGAACGCAATTTTATAAAGCAATCCCAGACGGCACAAAAAGGAATTAGCCAAATTCATGGGCAATAAGCACGTCAGTGAATATTAAAACCAGTACCTCCAGTTCAGGAAGAACCTATACATCAATGGCTGAAAGCTGAGAGCATGGAAAGTACGCTGTGCTTTGTTTGCCTAAGCATCTCGACTCCTCTCAGAGACACGTTACAGGGCAGAATAATCACCGTGGGTCTGAGCCATTCTTGTGCACCGAACACACAAAGACAGCAGATGAGCGTAGCATCCCACAAGACATCATGAATACCCCGAAACACAGCTGAAATTCAGCCTGTTCTTCCTTCGCCCTCAAGTCTATGACAGTCTAGAGCTGCCTCTCTGCTATTCTCAAGGGCTCCTTCTGAACAAAACACAGAGATGGATGTGTTAGTGAGGGGCTTTGGATCACCTGACAGTCAAATAACACAGTCCCTCCCCCTTTAAAAAATGTGCTGTCAGGCCAAAAAGAAAACCAATGGTCAGATCCTAGCTCTGTCCAAACATTTCTCCATCTCTGCAACAAGCTCTGCCTCAAAAGTTCTTCCTAAGCATGAAATGCCTGTTTTGCAGGCATGAGATTGAGGTTTCAAGGTTGCATTTCCTTTAGAACTGGGTCTGTATCTTTGTATGATTTTGTAAAATTATAGGTACAAACATGTACAAAATAGTAGGACCTACTACCTCAAGTACAACGACAATATTTAGCAGCAAGATACAACACTGGATCCCGCCACACGGTACTTAGAAGCACTCCCGAACAGACTGAGCTGCCGTAGCATCTGCTGTACCAGTACTAAAACATAACGTAGATGGCTGATGGCAATTAACCATCCAGCCACAGCCTGCATAAAGCCTGCCATGAGTAGCTTCACTTTTGGTTGTTTCAGTTTCACAGTCTCTCCAGCAGTATTCTAGGAACTGAGAGTACACAGGCTAAAACCTGAGCATCTACGCAGTTTGATCCCAGCCTGGTAATTTCTGAGCACCGCTGCTCATGCTGGGATTGCAGCTCTGCGGTAGGACATCTAGTGGCTGAACAATTTACTCTGTACACACACACACATCTGATGATACATTTCCTGTCAGAAAGCTCACATAAGTAAGACTTACCCAGGACTCCTGCATTACTCTGCTCTGCAATACAACCCCACCCACTGCTGGATGGAGTACCGCGAGGTGTGAGCACAGGAGAGGGACGGGTACAACTGCCCATTTCTGCTTGGTCTGTCATCAGGACACCACAGCAGCGCGTTCACCTCTGATCCATAACATAGTCTTACTCTTTGCAATGCACTTAACTCTTCTTAGCTTTAGTTTAGAAAGATTTTTCCTTATTCTGCATTTTAGTAACCTGAAATGAGACAGTGTTGCTCTCAAGTTTTGTGTTATTTGTGTTTCCATATTAATTAAAAAATGATACAAACCCTTTTATTCCAAAGGGCAAACTTCAGCTGCCTCAGTAATGGAAAAAAAAAGACCTTAAAAACAGCCCATGATGTTTCTCCTACTTGCTTTAAAGTGAAGTCACCATTTGAGCCGTCATAAGCCATCATTTCTGATGAGTTAAAATCTATATTATTTTTAAATTGATTAATCTAAGATGAAATACAATACAACTATTTGCATTTTCCTGTGTTTACTCATTCCAAAAATCGACAGACACCACAGAGCAAAGTTAATCTGATAAAAAGTAAAATGCTGAAGTGCTTGGCTGTGCATCAGAATAGGAAAATGTGGATTAGCATGCCAAGGCAGCGATGAACGTTTGAACTTCACTAATCAATTTTAAAAATCATAAGACCCAGGCATTTAGAAAATGTCATAATCTTAATACCTAATTCACTCTTTGATTTGTAATTTGGAGAAATCAGCCGCACTTGAAATTTTACCTGCAGCATTTCCTTCAATTGGGCAAAGAAGAATTCTCCCTTCAGCATTAATTATTATTTTATTTCCATGCCCTTTTACATTTCTCCACACAAATTAACACTCTGATCCCACCTACATCCACTTGTCGCACATCCAGGCATTTTTCTCATGGCTGCAGCTGGATTAGAGGCCAAGGACCGCTGTTCAATACGCTCCAACCTCTGCGCAAAGAGCTCCGGCTGCAAACAGAAAGCACACATCCTTTAAAGTCACTCACTCAGTATCTATTCCCGATTTAGCATCCTGGCTCAGATCTTCCTGTCTGAACTTTTACTTGGAATGGGAGGTGCCCGACAAGAAACAGATGATGCAGGGGTGAGATGTGCATGGATTAGAAAGTGTGCTTTGAGAGCAAACAAAGCAAATCAAAAGCAGCAGGACATTAGACAAGCAATTCAGTAGCTTAGCTATCTGTAATTCATGGTTAAGAAAAAAAGAAAAAGGTTACACATTCAAGCAATAAGAGACTGTCTGAGAGAGTCTTCAAACGCTGCAGACGTGGCTGCCCAGTTCGGAGCTGGCAGGGATGCGACTGCCTGTGGGCAGGAGTACGGTCAGAGGGCAAGGGGCAGGAAACACGGGGCAAGGCTCTTTCTGTTCTGCCAGCGCAGAAAATAAGGGACATGTCTAGCTGTGTCAGTCAGAGGCAGCATTGTTCTCAAAAGGCCATTACTGAACAGGTTCAGAACCTTCTCATCAAGTGGGAAGTTATTGCCACTTTTTCATTCAAACTTACACAGCACTGAAAAGCAGAATTCATTGAGACCTTCCTCTGCCAATTAACCGCTGAAGACAGAGATACTCAGGGACTATGCATGATCACAGTCCAGTCATGAAATGCAGATGGATAGAATCACAGGGCATAGGACAACAGAAACGTGTAAAGGAACTTAATAATTGGAGAGCTGAACCTCTCCCTCACTCTTCCCATCCAAAAAGAAAAAAAAAACCAACAAAACCAAAACCCGCCAAACCAAACTTCAAAACCAAACCCAACCTGAAAAGCTTAGAAAATCTTTGTACGCAACCTGGCACAGAAAGCTCACCAGCTAACTGGCGAGATAAGAGGTTAATGCTCCAGTCTCGGGTCAAGGAGACAATCTGAGGTTTGGCCTGGGTGTTGCCACATGCTTCCTGGGAAGCCTGCGATGCTGGGGGAAAGATCCCGAGGCAGGCAGCAGGCATTTAAATTGCCAACGTGTTTGGCTTGATCAGGGACGTTTCACCCCGCTTCGATGCGCGGAGCGCGCTGCACTCATCGCACGCAGTTCCTCTCTCCCCTTTTTGCTACCCAGTGCGCTGAAGCCTCACAGTGAGTCATGAGAAAGGGGAGATTATTTTTACCCTAATTAAGTACAATTTTGTAAAGACTGGAAATATGCAGGTGTCCTATTATTAAGTTACCTAATTGTGCTTTTGAAACAGGCACATAATAATGACTTTTCAGTAACAAGAGGAAAAGGGGGAAGTGAACTCTTTGCTTTATTATTTTCATTTTAATCTCCAGCGTAAAAGCAGAGGGCATCCACCTAGTACCTACAGTTGTGAATTATTCATAATTAGTCACACATCATGAAATGCAACTGCTCGATGATCTCAGGTGTGAAAGACAACAAGTAGTTGAGTCGTTCTTTAACTATTAAAACATTATATCAGCTACAAGGCAGAGAAATAATAGAAGCCCATTTTGGTGCAAGTGGTAACCATTTTCTGAAAAGTGGCAGTTAACGCGTATCAATCAAGCACCAAACAGCCAGCAAGCCTCTTCTCCCCAGTTAATGTGGTTAGAAGGCAAAGAACCCAATTATTGACAGCTCCCACCGTTCCCATGAAGCGTGCTTGCTCACCTCTTGCTGCTCGCTCCCCGATAGTGCTCTGGCAGGTGACCGCCCTTGTTTCTGCTGCCACGTACGCGTCCCGGAGGTGATTCCCGGGCTGCGGGAGGGCAGAGGAGCCCGCCCGCACGCACTCTGGGGACTGCAGCAGGAACGTACAAACCTGATAAATCATTCCCAGGTGGAGAGAACTGTAGCAGAGAATGACTGCCCTGAAGCATGGCCTGCCACAGAGCCAACCGAGATCTACTATGACACGTAAGCCTCTTGCCAGGAAGATTTTGCCCTCTTCCAGCTCAGTCACATACACAGAGATGGAGAAGCAAGCTGTGTGAATGTATCGTAGTGCACTTCAGAAGGGTTGCAGATCCACTGGCCGTCCACTCACTTTCACAATTGCTTAGGGGTTTTGAAGAAAAAAAAAAGACACAAGAATCTCAAAGGCGTTAATTAAAAAAAAAAGAACTCCATATCTCTCAGGTAACTGTAACATAAAAGAGCACATCAAAGTATGACTCCAATGTGAGATGGACAAGCGTCATGTGCCAGGGATGAGGTACCGTGACAACGCTGACGGGAGACGTTAAGGGACTTACTATGCTGAGCAAGTGATGCTATTGTGCAGAGAGAGATGGCAGCTGTACAACCACTGCAACCAGTTCCTGAATGAAGATCAAACTCCTGGGAGAAAAGCAGCTCAAATATTAGCATTTCCCATTTTGTAAGAAAGCATATACTGATAATGGACACATACTCATCAATCACTTATTTTTATGTTTCAGCTTCAGTACATTCTCCTATATTCATATTTTTATTCAGTTTTTAATATATAGCAGAAAAGAAACTCTGTCATGAAAGAAAATTTACTTTTAATCCTTCAGACCAAAGGTGAAGTTTGACACCGAGCAGCTGGCTGCAGATGTAAGCACTTTTTGTCCCCTCTGCTCCCTTAGAAGGAGTTTTCTTCAAGTTGGATTAATTTCTTGATGTGGTTCACCACATCGCACAAACGCACAGTGCCAGGAGTGGCGCGTGGGTGGGAACGACAGGTCCAGGCCATTAAATCCTGCTTAATGACGTTGCCTCTCAATGGGACTGCAGCCTTAAAGCCTGCCACCCGCAGTTCCCTTCAAACCCACTACACCAGTCACCACTCTCACCTTGCCGGCCAAGCTAGCTTCCTATCTCTTCCACTGAGAGGAAATGTTCTCTCCACGTCAACAGTGTGGAAATAATAGGGAAAAAAAAACTTTACTGCACTGCCATGCAAATAGGTAATGCACTAATGCCATCTATTGTAACGAAGAATAAGTTGATTTACTACAATGGAACACGGAGTTCAAAAGCAAAATTTACACAATTGTGGTTTTCTACCTTTTTCAGTATACGAAGCCCTAAAAAACATTCCCTTGAGGTTGTGGACCCCTAAACAGCAAGTTTAAACTCATCAATAAGTTAATTCTGCACCGTTACTTTTAACAGCCCCATCACCCTCCAAAGAAACAGCCCGTGGGCTTGGAGGGGCCCGTGTGTTGAGGAAGGGGCAAGCGAGCTCCCTCAGCACGGCGATCACCAGACGGTCCTGGCTCAGGAGAAGCACAGCTCGTGGCAGTGTCGCTGAAAAGCCCTCCGACAAAGCAGATTTTGTGACATAAGCTCTCATTTTAAAGCTGTAGTTCAGCTTCCTTTTTATATAAGTTCCCACAGCATATCAATGAGAGTTCACTGGTAGATAGTGTCTGATGTTTTGATAGAGAGTTTTATAGCCAGTATAGAAGATTTGCTGTATTTTGTTAAACCTGCACGTTCTCTAGCATAATTCCCCAGATGACAGATTCAGATAGCCCCACAGGTTTTTGCTCCTATCAAGTTTTATAGGGTTTTATTCCTACTGCCAGTATCCAAAAATAAGAGTACTCTGCCCTATCGTGCACATGATGTTCATGCACATGATGTTCATGCACTGGTAGCAGTCACAGTAAATCCTGCAGTGTTTTTCTGAGCTTTGTAATTCCGGGCTAATGAGTCTGTCCAGACTCACACCTTGTTTACTTTCTCAGAGACAGAACTGTTGCAAGATAGAAAAAGGAAAAACCGCATGGTTAATGTTGTTCACATGATGGGTTGACTCCCGCTGCCTCAAGAAAGAAAATAATTTATGATACTAAACTCTCTTAAGCTGGGCATACACATCTTTTTCTCTCCACCCTGGAACATCTTCAGCATACCATTTGATCGGAAATCTCTCAGAAATTAAGCTAATGTACTCGTCATTTACAAAGAAAATTTTGCATATTTACAGAAAAAAGAAAGTGACATCAGTTCATTTAATAGGCGGTGGTGCTAGCGTTCACGTTTTCAACCTAACCCAATGTTCCTCGCCTCCTGTGTGCAATGCTCTCAGTACTGGGACGAATAACCGTGCTCTGACGCTAAAGCAGGAAACCTGCCACATGACTTTACCATCTAATTTGTCTTGGGTCCACTTTACTAGATTTGTGCAATTTAGCTAAAGTGAAGATGAATCCCACTGTATTCCTCCCACCAGCCTGCGGTGTTTCGAAGCTGCTTACTGGAATGAACTCTTTCTATTGTTTTCAGCAGGTGTGGAGAAGTGGAAAACCCTATTCTGTACTTGCACTGGATAATAGCTAGCACAACGTTTAGCGCACGTTTTGCAGTATCAAAGAACCAATCTGTAGGCAGGGATGGAGAAAAGAGCCTGTCTGTTCAGCATTTCAATAATCTCTTTACCATCCAGAATAACATTGCTTCTTTTTCAGATGAATTGACCTATTCCACCTGTCAAGAACAGTCCATACAAATGCTTCTCTCGTTGACATACACATTACAGTCAATAATTGATAAAAGGAGTTGGCTGTACAGGGTACCCGCAAGTGGTACCAGGCTTTAGGTGTGTTTTCACCACTTCCAAAAGATTCCTCAAATTAGTAATCACAGCGATAGCTGGCAAACCGAAACCCAGATGGGGCTCTAGGTACAGTAAGAGCAGTCCTTATACGCACTGTAGGTACAAAACCTCCCCGGTGCCAGTAACGGCCAGCAGAATCTGCCTCCATGGCATGCAGACCTAGCGCTTCACAATTCAGAGACGGCCGCATCAGAACGGCATCGACAAGAACACTAAATGACATAAAACACTGCATCACCCAAGTCAGACCTCAGCTGAAGTAACCTGTATCAACAGCTTTCCTGGGACCTGTATCAACAGGAGCTTTCCTGGGAAGCTTCCAATTGCGGTGGAATCAAAAGAGCGTGAAGCATTGTTAAGAGACAGCCAAGACAGCTTTGAATACGGTGCAGCACCCAACTTGGAGTGAACTCCATCGCTGTGCTGTAGAGGCACACCCTCAAATCCCCCTTTTTTATCTGCCCTGGAAGGGCAGCATCTCTGCAAGCCAAGATTTATGGGAGAGAGCCAAGCAATTCCAGCTGTGTGCAGCAGAGGGAGGCAGCAAGCACTGTAACATGGACTAGCCACTCGACTGTCATGCACTAAAGACTTAATTATGTTCTCAAACAAAATACAATGAACTCTGTCATAAGTAATCACACAAGAGACCATGAAGTCAGTAGCTTAGTGGAAGTGGCCTTCGATGAAAGATGAAGTAGAATTTTCTCTGGCTTTGGGGAAAATTTACTGAGCTCTGAAAAGAAAGAAATGGAAAGTAGGGGTTTATGCTTTACTTACCAAGACCTGACTTCACGTGTTGGTGTTTGACCAGGGAAACTTAGTAAAAATAGAAAAATTTCCTCTAATTGTGAAGGTATCATAAGGATTTACAATTACATCTGCTTTAGTAAATAAAATACATCCCCATAGTCAAGTGTTGGCAGACAGACAAAGGGGGAAGTTTGCTTACAATGTATTTGTAGTACTTAAAGCTGCACATTTTATGTTTTATTTGGGTGAAATTTACTTCTGCACAGGAACTAAGCATTGCATAAAACTCACCTTTGGTATTATTTGGACCTTTTTCTCCCATAGTTCAGGTATTTATCATTGCAAAAAAAAAAAATTAGAAAAATAGAATGTTTTTAATGACACAGAATTCTTCTTTGACTTTTCTAGCAGGCAGCACACCCTACAGAAGTGTTTCTTACATGTAGATTACAGCTCCCAAATAGATAACAAAGACAATTATGACACTGAATATTGTATTTCAACCGAGAAAAAAGAAAATTGAACTCTCCTGCTCTCACTCTCCTGCTTGGAGAATGCTTCAAGTTCAGATATTCCCTCAAAATTCACAGATAATTTATCCAAGGTCATACTGGTATATTTTTTTTTACTCTGTGTTATAATAAATCAAAGGAAGGAAGAATATTAGGACAGTAGTTTGGGCTGCAGGAAACCATTAACCTGCATGAAGAGTTCAGGACAGGTCAATTCACTCCAAGTTACAGCTCCCCTCTCGTTGTCGAGGCTGTGGTATGTATTTAAAGCTCAGTGCATTTGGGGCAGGCATCAGGTCTCACTTCACATAATTCCTACAAAGCGAGGCTCCAGCTTTTACCTGGAGAATCTAAGTGTGACCAGAGAATGGGATAACTGGATCATATCAATTCACATACAACTTCTCACTGCCAAAGAGGCAACACAACAAAAACCAGAGCACATACCGAAGTACGGTTGTGAATGGTGCAGTGCTTAGCAGGGAGGTTTGCCTTCAGCCTCCAGCCAGGGCACTTCATGCTTTGAGTCTTCTTCATGCCTCCACGCACAAGTAGCTGAAGCGGCCATTTCCTTGATCACGCTATAAAGAAGATCTGTGGGGAAGGGAGGCAGAAGATGACAGACCAGGTAACAATAATTATGAAGTTATTAGAAGCACACCTCATACAATAAAAATTTAGAAGTAAATTGCTTTGAAATACAGATTTTTACTTTCTTCAACGCTTAAGGTAAAATAATATTAAATAACTGCTGTGTCAAGTTAGAACTAAAGGTTAAAGGATAGTAATTACTGGTTATTTAAAGGGTAGTTGTAATGATCTAAGATAAAAAGACACGCTGCGTTTCTAAGCCAGGTACTATATTTTTAGCTGGGAATGTGACTCTAGCCAAGCATTACCAGGAGACTGCACCTCGACTGGAAGCAAGGCTCTGACTTGCAATAAAGTTCTTACAGTAACAGAAAGTCTACAGTGCTCCAGTTCATCGCACTGTTTGTGCTCTGGATCAGAACACAGAATTTATTTATTTATTTATTTACAGGAAGTTTGTATTTCACATGCAGGTAAACACACATACACATACATTTTAATAAATACAGGAGTTTTGCAGAGTAAGACATAAAACCAGTTCCTCCAGTATTGTGTAACTAAAATCTGCTCTGCAAGTGACATGACCCTGATATGAAAAAATTTTAAACCCAATCAAATTATTGTGTATTACATTATATCCTCAAAGCAGAACATCACATCAGGCTTTTAGAGCATGATACTCAGCAAGGGAATAAACCCTGTCAATTCAGGAAAAGAAGTACATTGAGTGATTTTCTTTAACCTCTGATTTCAAAGCCAATAATGACAGGATGTAACACACTTTCATTTAGCTTTTAAAAGCTATAAAATACATATAAAGGAATAAAACAAAGCAAGAAAAGCGCTGAGATTAATAAGAAAAAATCATTCTCTTAGGAGGTTTCTATCAGGCAATTCAACGATTCAAAACTTCAGCCTTGCTGAGTAAAAGTAATTATTTTCCCTTAAGTCAGCTGATTTCTGCTGCCTTTTCATCCATTGTCATCTCTTGTTACTTAGGACATCACATAACTAGCCTTGATTGTGTTACGGAGTTAAGAGAATGAAGTTCCAATTTAGAAGATGCTTAGCACTGGAAAACCTTCAGGATGACAACTTGCTTAAAGGTGGATGCCTGCTTTGATGTGTTGCTCTGTCACAGCTGCACCTTCAAAGACTGAAAACTTCCAGAAGTTAGAGATCACTGCACCTCGTTAGCAACTCTGAAAATGAGGTTTAACATCAAGGCCTGCATAAGCACACTGTCTCCTAGAACTTCTGGGGCTCCTTGCTTATTAGCGAGCTGGGGATACAATGACCTCATCATTTCTAGAGGGAAACTGTTACTGAAAAATTTCCTCTTCTTTCCTCAGCGATCAACAGCATCGCTATTTCAGGGATCTCTGTAAGCACCTGTACCACACGGTCTCCTACTGATCTTTGATGGAGAGGGTGAGGGAGAACAGGCTGTTGTCACACCAAACTGAACTGGGGAGTAGAAACGAGGACTGCAGAGCTCCTGGGATAGCAGATGGGCAGAGGAGGTGAGGCTCTGCATATTGCAGATTTTTTGATAGCCAGCTTTTTGCTACAGATAAGGCAAGACTCACTATCCCTGGCCTGATTTTTCTAGCAGCAAGCATTAAGCAGTACAAAGATAAGGAACCTTTGCCTGGCTGGGGGTTCCTATTGATTTGTGAGTTCTGATATGTGAACTTTAAAGCAGGTGGAGCTTTGGCTCTGCACGGGGCAGAGAAGAGTGTGTTCAGAGAGCTGCCAAAAGCTTCTCGTCTACCTAAGCACTTGGTACCAGCACAAATCTGATGTAAGGCACTGAAGAACTAGCTTCAAATTATAAATTCCCTTGTACAATATGCACTGTATAGTGCATAGAATATATTTCCCCAACTTGTTTTTATCAGAGCCCGGCAACTTTAGCCTTTCATAAGTTCTGAATTTCAAAGTTGATGAACTGCGACTAGAGGACACTGCTCGTGTTTTCCAAACCAGCCCACTACCTTAGAACTGCTGCCTACAACGCACTTCTTTTGTGACAGCGCGCACAGGCGTGAACCAAATCACTTGTTACGCAGCCCAAACACAGAAGACACTGTACCCCAACTGAAAAACAGCCACAGACTTGCAGAGAACTCCAATAATCTTGTATTCCACATCGCAAGACCTGAGGTTCCCATCACTAATGACTGAATGAAGATGCAGACCCTGCCATTTCAGTTCTAGCCCATGTGGGGATCCATCAGCAGTCTGTAGTCACTGTACCCTTCACAGACAGCTTACCTTGGAACTCTCAAGTGCAGCAACTCCAGCCAATGGATGATTAATATGTCAGCAAAATAATTCTCTACCTTCTCTCTCATACCAGATGAAAGACATTTATTACGCTGTCCCTTTCCAGTGTGATGTTACAGAGATGCCAGACTAAGGGCTCTAACCTCAGCTGTCCCATATTGTCATTTTAATTAAAGCCATATCCTGTAAAATGCTATATGCTGCTGAAGCCCTGATAAGATCCTATTATCAGAAAGGAGCAAATTTGTGATGCTATCTGGGCCAGCCCATGATTATCTGCCAGAACAAAAGGAACGTTATTAAACAAACTCTGTTAGATGACTGTGGGAGGACAGAATGAAACCTGTGCTGTGTGAAATCCCTTATCCCTCTGCGGTCACGCCTGCAGCCGCCGCTCTGCGTTGAACGCTTGAGCAGAGGGAGAGAAGGAGGAGGAGTTGCTGGCTCCTGTTCTACTGTGCAAAGTTTCGTTCCTTTCCTGCAATTTATTAGTAGGAGAGCTACCAACTCTAATATCAATTAGCTCCTGGGAGATGATAGGTTCTTAAGTACATTGTCAAAAGTCTCATTAAAACCAAAGTGACTCTATTTGCTTTCCTAAATACAGCCATCACTTTTCAGGACACAAGGAAGAAAGGGTTACAACGTCTCGCTTACCTTAAGGTTTAATGATCTCCTGTGGAACAAAGGCAGTGGGAGAGAAATGCTACACTGCGGTTTCTTTACTGTGACTTCGTTCTCTCACTTCTCTGAGTCAGCCAGATAACAACATGTCAGCTCCCTCGAGGTGGATCCCGGTCTCTGTGCAGCCAGAACGAACACTCAGCAATTCCGGCTGCGGCAGAGCTGTGTCACAGCCCTGCGTTCTCTCAGGGCTCTGGGTGTCAGAGGCACCAAAACCAACCTTTTGTTTTCAGATACCCAAGTCCACGCACAAGCACCGGTCATATTTCTGTTCTTCCAAGCAAGCTGGAGTGCCTGTCCCATTCCAAAAAGCCACCCTTAGCTTCTCTGATTCCACAGCTGCTAACAGACAAGTTCTGAATCTGAAAAAAAACCAAAGTGCAGCCTGAGCATCTGTCCAATTTTTAATTTCTCTGTCTGTTACTACACGAGCAGCAAGAACAGCCCTACCACAGCTAATTAACAACTCTCCTCTGCCGGGGAACCTAAACAAAGAGCTTAGGCAGCTTTGGGAGTGGGGTTGCCTGGGGTCTGTACAGGTGATCACACTGGAGCACTCTGCCTTCATCAGTTCCCGTTCATCGGCTGCATTAACGCGCGCACCTCCTTGCTCTTCCCCCCGCACAGAACGTGTTATTTTAACACCGTCAAGTGGTTTAATGTACAAAGCTGCCTCTGCTCAGCTGCTGCCATGGGTGGGCAGCACCTGGGGGTCCTCAGCACAGCTCAGCCGGAGAGCAGCGGTTCCCTGCGTTTGCGGAGTTACGGCCCAGCCCACCTCTGCTTATCCTCAGCTGAAGAAACGACCCCCCCTTTCCTGGGAACGCAGCCTCTCCCGCCCAACTTACGGGCACCATGTGGACTGGCCATAGCAGTTCAATCAGCAGTAAAAGGCTACTAAGAGGAACGAATTCAGACCCCAAGTAAGTTTTAAACTGAAGTTGTAAGAAAGAATGCAGTTTCCTGATCAAATGTGAGATTCAAGGCATCAGTAGCTTCTCTAAAATGCATTGTTTTATCTCCAAGAATTCATAAAAGAGAAGTCACTAAAGGGAGTTGGCAGCTGATAAAAAGGATATTCGCAACAAACTAAAGAACACAGCAGGTATATTATGTAAATTCATCAGAACTTAATGAACTGGTCTTTAAAAAAATAGTTTTATCTTCCTCATCCATATGTAGTTTGACAGGATATCAAATACAGATACAATTTAAAAGGGGTGCCAGTTCTATTTGGTGTGTTTTCATATTTAATTCTCCTTGTACAAAAGCCTTAAGCGAAGGCCATCCATGATTGACTTCCTATTGATTTGCGTCGCAGCAGCTCTGCTTATTGAAGGTGGGAGGGCGAGGCAGAAGGCACGGGTGGGAAGGAGGGTGAGGCAGAAGGCACGGGTGGCGAGGAGGGCAAGGCACGAGGCACGCCTTCAGTGACAGGGCCAAGCGTACTTTGCGCCTGAACACGAGATCTTAAGATCTTGAGGTCTTGCGGTTTTGTTTAAAGCAGATTGGCTTTGACATCACCTGTGCGTGAGTGAAAAAGCGGAGTCCTTGCTCCTTTGTGCTGGACCTCTTGCTAAGACCCTGATGTTTTCTGGACCTTTTTTCCAAGTTTGTGTCTTTTTTTTTTCCAAGTAGGAAACAGCTTCAAACTAACAAATCCTGGAAGTACTCCTGCTACCTTGCAGCTGGCCTTGCCAATCCTGAGAGCTGAGGCAGTAAGAGGTCCTTTTTGAACCCACAGAATTTGGAGTGTGAGAAGTATTCCAAAGAAGTTTTCAGGAGTGCCTGATGCAAAGACATCAGTGTTTGCCTCCCGGTGGTTCAATGATTAATTGAAAAAGGCTGCTTTTGAATTTAATCCAGGAATATTTGTACACAGTAGTTGTTGGCAGCATTTGTTCTCTATACCGTATCTGAGAAGCAAAGATCTATTACAATGACCCAATCCTGGTTGCAGAGATGCTGTCATTACTAAAATAAGCTTGCGAGGGCCTGTAGAAGTCTTGCAGTTCTATTTTAGTTAAATTGTTTGCCATTCTTCTTCAAATTGATTTTAATCTAAATAGATTTTTTTTTTTGCTCACGGTCTTGGCTCTGGTATCTTTCCATTCACTGATATATGATGCTATTTGACCGATTTAACCTTTATTCTAGGTGATGTAAACAGTGCATGCTTTCCAATATCTATCTCCCCGTCGTGACTGCTATCCTGCCCATGTGCACATCTCTAGTTTATTCCTTTTGGCATCCTAGTTCCTGTCACTCGTACATCAGCATTTTGTCCTTAATGATCAGGTAGGGAAGACAGAAAAAAAAAAAAAGTCTTCAGAGTAACTCGCAACACTTGTATTTTACAGACACTCTTCATTTCCAAATCATCTCAAAATATGTGTAATACCATCGGCAAGACAGGGCAGCTGAGTTCACGGAGAGCCGGAAAGCGAGTAAGTGCCTGGAAGGAAATTTCTGTGGTAGTGTGCTGGTTGACTGCGGCCGGTATCAGCTGCATCAGAGAAACGTGTGAACGTTCCAGGTTCCATTTCAACTTTACACGTTCGTTGTTCGTTCCAGTGGTTTCTTACAGTAATGCTTCTGTTTCTTTTGTCCTTCCTCTTAAATTTATATTGTAGAGAAAACATAAACAAGCCAATTAAAGTATATTTTCTAATTTTCTCTTAGGCTGTTCCTAAATAATATTTAGTTTTATTTAATACAAATATTGAAATTGAATTTCCAATAGAGAAACACTTCTACATTTCAACCAGCTTTAAACACACTTTTTTTTTGTCAAAATCTTCAACAAAGGCTTAATGTCTACCCCAAATATCAAGCATTTCTCCATATTAAACTTAAACTCTTATGGAAAGGTGAGAATTCTGCTTGAGCTCAGCTCTAAAAAGTCTCCTTTAATTTAGAAGAAATTAAAAAAAACCCAAACAAAACACAACTTCTTCAAACAAAGGGAAAACACAGACAGACAAAATGCAATTGCATACAGTGTAATTAGCCAGGATGTTCAGAATAATATCTCCTCTTTCAGAAAGTGCCAGGGGACCTCAGCAACTTACACCATCTGCTTTTGCTGCTGCAGTTGGCTTGTGCGCACCTGCTTTAGACAGCTAAGTAAGATAAGGATTTACATGTATATCAGTAATAACACCTCCAGAGAACTGCATTTTAGAAGATGGAAATAAAGAATTAACAGAGAGGAAAAGGAGGATGATATTTACTCCTCAACTGACTCCAGGGCAGATCTGCATGCAGGCCGTTACTCCTTCCAACCAGGATCTCGTCCCGTTGAGAGAACTGATGTTCTCTTTGGATGGCTCACCCGTGAAGCTGACATTTCCTACCCGTGGAACATTGTGTCACTAGCACAAGGCAGCAGTAAAACAAGAAGCTCAGCAACAACGACAATCTGCCAGCTCTGTTCTGAAAATATCAAGGCTTTACCTCTTCCCCCCACCGAAGCTAGCAAAGCTGTTCTTAGCTCACAGCGTGGATTTCCCCAGGAGAAACGCAGGCGGACAGAGGACTGTACAAACCATCGGAAACCTCGGAGATAATTACCCACTGTGAGGGCCAGAAGCAGCCCAGATAATTCAAAACTACTTACCAATTCCACTACCAAAAATAAATAAATAAAGCATAAGCTGCTCCAATTCATTACTGTTTATTCATCCTTCGAGTGCACTACACACAGCTGTTAAATGGCCAATAAATTCTTCCCATTGCAGTGAGCAGTCCTCAAATTCAGGAGGAGTGCCTTGGCAACTTTTTTGGCAACACCTAACGTCAAGCTGTTTCTGAACAGAGGAACCGCAGCTTTGGACTGAGCTCACCATACAATTCACCCCATTTCTGTTTTCCAGGAAAGGTGAGTACCAGGCATTTTAAAGCATCCTGGGGAGCTACCATGGAGTAACTACAAAACAAGGAAAACTCACTATTGCCTTGACGGTTGTTTATGCCAAGAAATATGGTTAAAAGGCCCATGGGCCTTTAACATGGCTTTATGTGACTGTAAGTGCTCTTGTTTAAATGTAATGTCTTTAATGTCACGTTATCAGGATCATTTTAGTAAGCATATCCAACATGTTGTGAGAGCGGTTATTGACAGAAAGCATACTTGAATGGAATTGTAAGGACATATTTGCTTCTTCTCATGAAGACATTTCAGAACTCTCAGCAGTTCATCCAGGTGCACACAAAGCAGCACTAGGAACCTGTACAGAATCTGTCTTAAGGGTAAGAAAAGCAATTAACCACTCTCATTGCATCATCAAAGTGATGTGTTTACTATAAATAGGAGTGTGGTAAACTTAAGAAGTATCTGATTTCTCATTTCTTCATTTCTTAAACTAGGAATGGAGATCCTCTCCTCGTGGAGATCCTTTTCCAAGCACCCAAATCGATCTCAACAGCTACAGAGCAGTAGAGAGAAAAGTCAAAGGACAAATTGCTTTTTGAATTAGGTACAAACCCTTTTGCTGTTTGTGTGGTGCATAGTTATAGACAGATACCCTGATACACAATGTTACCATCACTTTTAATTAATAGCTTCAATGGTGAGGGCTAGAAAAGGTAAAAGATGTTCCTCTGGTCCAGTCTCCTGCACACATTCAGGGCATGAACACTTGTGAGCCCTTTGATCTCTCTTTGTTGCTGTGCCTTTACCTATGAAATGAAGGATCATGAGACTATACCCATCTCATCCTCTGTCTTATTCCTTTATGAATAGAACCTTCATGAATAAAACCCCCATCATCTCCTGAGGGGAACAGAAAGCCACAATTATTGCATCAAAGAATGTTTATGTTCTACCTGATGGCAGCAAGTCTTGTTCTTGAAATGGAAAAACTACGGAATACCCTGTACTGCCGACTCCCAGTAACTTCCCATGAGTTCACGGGACTGAACAGTGCTGGCAGCAGTGTGCATCCTCTACATTTACGCACAAGAGTCCCCCAGCAGACTCATTTACAGCCACTCCATTTTTTTTCTACTGAAAACATGAGCTCAGAACCCTCATCCAGCTAACATGCTGGCTCCTTTGGCTCTGCCTCCATCGCTCCATCGCTTTGTTCCGAGCCGAACCGACAGCATTAGAAACGCTGGCCCTTCCTCAGCGGGGCCATCAGCGTTGCGAGCGCTGACACTGCTGAATGTGGGCTATGACAGAAGTACATTTTTAGAACGTTTTCATGTCTTGGCTGACTGAAAAGCCAGCTATCAAAAACCAAAGGAAAATGAATTCATTTATTTTCAGAATAAAATGTGATCGTAGTAGTAATATGGTATTTTCATTTGTGCATGTGTGCACACACACAAAAGTTTGAACCATTTTTTTTTTAAGTGGCATCAATATTACAACTCTGTGCACCTTCCCTGAGAAAAACAAATTCTTACATATTTTGGCACTTAAAGTCTAGTTGTCAGCTGTATGCTTCAGAAAACTGTTTTCCACTTTATCTTTTAATCACCTTTTGTGGTCTTTACAGATCCTATGCTGAAGAACCATCGTCCATATGTGAATTCAGCTGACACTGCTACGGAACGCAGCAAGATGGACAGCACTACCAAATATCTGTACTATGTCCCCAGCTTATCCCCTATTAAACCTCCTCGGGTGTCAACTTAAACACTGCAAAGCGAGAGGAAATCTCCCACCATTTTTTAAAAAATCTCAGATGCAATTTAGTGTCAACAAATTACCTTTTAAATGTAGCTTTTGAATTCTTTTAAATATAGAATTCCTCTAACTCTCTCTGAGGAGGCCATTCAGGAAGCGAAGGGCTTAGGCAGAGCACTGTCAGGATTAGACGGCTATGGCACAGAAGAGAAGGAGTAGAAATAAAAGGTCTATTTTCATCGTGACCAAAGATTACAAGTTAGATGCCATCAAGTGCACATTTTGTTTAATATATTTAAAAATGAACTTTTTGGCAGGGACTCAGAAGAAATGCTGCATATCAGTCACTGGAGATCTCTAGTCTGGTTCTTACCATACTTTTTGTTTACCTAGACGTGGATGTGGGCTGGCTTCCAGTTGCCCTTTATGCCTTTTTCCTTTGGTCTATCTGATTCAAGATTTTAATGAGCATTAGAAGCCCACCACAACGTGAAGCCCTGAACTTACCAAAATGACTGACACAGATGCTTACAAAATATCTGCATAAACAAAGTTTAATGATGTCTAAAAAGGCAAGCCCATAAAAGGGAGAAGAAAAGCAGGGAGGCTGATTAATAATGCTAACAATATCAATAGCCAAGATTCAGAAAATATGGGTAGAAAAAACCCGGACAGTTGCACTTGATATTATTACCACCATGATCAAGAGTCTAAGAAGCAGGAACAGATGTTCGGAAAATGTATCAGTTTTATCCACTAATTCCATTGAAACCCTCTCTGGAGGGAAATTCACCAACTCACTTAGGCTCTCCGCAGCAGTTGGCTATTTAGTGAAGGAGATGACATCCCATTTTCAGGAAATCCATCCTGTGACTGCTAAGGCATCTCCTCATATGAATAGCTGAAAAGGTGTGACAGTTTTAAAGACAAAACAGAGACTCTTATCCTTGTCCATAAAATAAATAACATGAAAACCCCGGACAGATTTCTGCCAGAGACCACATTAATTCTGTCTGTTACCTCATCTCAAAATAGCCTGGCGCGTGCTGGCGCTCCCACAACACAGGAGATGAAGTGTGCCCTGCTCATTCACACTCCCAGCAAGCACCATGTGTTTCATTTAAGACTCTTAAACGAAACAGTAAGCCTTTCACTAAACGCGGTTATTCTGGTAAGTTGAGAGAGCACAAATACTAAGCAGGGTTAAACACAGGCATGCGGTGAGGACAGCAGTGATGTCAGTATAAATTAGAGGAGGCTCCACTGATTGCTAAGGAACTAAACACTCATTTCTTGTTTCAGTGCAAAACTAACAAACAAAACCACCAGCAAATTCAGACAATGGAAAACTATCAACAAATTCGGGTTACTGCAAGCCAGAGGAGTCACTCCCTCTGTACTCATCAATTCAATTTCCAAAGCTTGGCACTTCAGGTAGAATTAGTAGCAATTTTTTTTTCCAACTGACAGTCATAGATGCAATGGACTGGGTGAACAGGATCTCAGTTACTTCAGTATAAAATTGAGATTAAGTCAGAACACATCTTGGGTTCGTTACCACTCAGATTTTTCCTGAGCAAATATCGCTGCATTTGCTGTAAGATGCAGACACAGTTTATCTTTTGAGGCACAAATACAAATACCTAACCCCAGGGATTATTCCAGCATAAGCGGTAGGAGTCACCTGCAAATTCCTGTAACTAACATTGTATATGGAAGGCACAGGAATTATTTTTCTACTATTTTCTTAAGTCATGCTTTTCTACTGATTCTCAAAGGCAAAAAGTGGCAGGTAGCTATTTCTAACTGCAAAGCTCTAGAAATGCAAACTGGACCTTGACATTTCCCTTTGAGTATTCAGTAACACAGCGAGTAGGCTGTCTTTAATTGCTGACAATCTTATTTTAATAAAGCACAATCACAAGATTATAATCATGAGAGTGAGAACGGATGCTAATTCTTCATCCACCATCAAACTACATGTTTTGTTGTATGACAAAGAGATGAATTGCTGAAAAACAAGCATTGCCAAGGTCTGAAAATCACAATTTCCTAATAAACTAAAACGTCAGAATTCAGGAATCCATTTAGCTTGAGTTGAAGGATAAGACAAAGGGAGACAGTTGAATACCATTACAAGAGGGACAGGAAATAGCTAGCCTAGAGATTCAGCTATCAGGAATTTCAGTTCAGTATCTGCATATATATTAAATGTATAATGTAACATATTTATAGCAAACCTTAAATCTTGATGCATCAGCACTCACTGCTTTGCTCATCTAATATTGCCTTTTCACTAGAGCATTTTGTGCAAGAAAGATTTTAATTTTCCATTGAACGCAGACATGATGCTACATGAAGTGATAATGAAAGAGGCATAAAACCAAAAGAGCAAGACCAGTTCACTCTGTACATGTCCTAATGCCCTCTCCATTCTCTTTCTCCCCAAAAGATTTGATTTCTATCTGTTCCATTCCACTGAAATGAAAACAAAAGAATTTAAAATAACCCTATGCACTAGCACATTACCTTGAAGAAATAATTGAATTAAACTTTGCTAATAACAGCTTGTTGACACGGTTAGCCGCTCAGAGGATCAAGATCTATGCTTTGGAGCGAAGACAGGCATTTGGGGTCATTCTTGCTACAGCAAGTAACTGTTCTTTCCCTTTCACTCGTGAACGCATATAGCCCTTTGGGGAATGTTCAAGCCTGTCAAAACAAAGGCTTGTAAATTTTTAAGAAACACTTGTGCGAGCAAGTAGGACAATAGTTGTAAGGAGTAAGCATGAGAGAAGAAAAATCAGTTTGTGTTATAAAATGAAGAAGTAGTAATGGCTTTTGCAATATTTTTAATGTGTATATACACACATGCATATTTACTTGTTCCCTATTTGTGATAACATGTGTATGGGTGCACTCATAGGAACCGAAGTCATAATTCTCACTGTGATTAGTGTCATGCTGCTGCAGAAAGCCAGCAGCAAAAGATAATTCCTTACTCCACCATCCAAACTCCTTGAGCCCTTAGAAGTTGGATCATACCCCAGTTATAAGTTCATTTTTTCCTTCCTCTTCTAACATTACTTACTGCTTTTCTCTTTCCTTTGGCCTCTTTCCACCTCTTTCATCTACGTTTATGAGTGAGTAAGCTTTTCAAGGCTTTAAAAAGTTAGGCTTCACCCTTTTTAAAGCATTTCTGTTCTGTGCCTCTGATTAAAAATCTTTTTCAGAGGGCCATCCCAGCTCAGCAATATGCGTTACTGACTTTTTAGGTGCATAACTAAGGCATCCTGATCTAGGGAAACAAGCACCAAGCTGGGTACCAAGAAACTCCTGTTAATAACCCAGTGCCATTGCTCAGGTAGCAGACCGCGGCATCCTCCCTAGGGCCAAATTTTACTCTGGAATGCACAGATAGTGAAAGGGAACTGCAAGCTGGAAAGTTTGGGGTTGGGAGGAAAGTAGGAACATGAAAGTTTTTTCACTCTCCTGCTTGCCTTGCCTCTATTCCTGCTGCCCCCTGCTTTTGCACTATGGACGTGACCCAACAGGAGACTTATCCAGCCTCCCCCCTGCTCACAGCATTTTAACCCTTCCACGGTGCTACTTTAGAATAATCTGAAGCGTTGCTCAGGTCCCCTGGACAGAATTGCTCCAGCGCAGGAAGGGTGCTGCAGACACGGGGTAACGCTTACAAACAGCATCATAAACCCAACACGGGAGCTCAGGGCTGACAGCTGGGAAGGCTCCAAGTGGAATACTTCAGGGTTTATTCACCTCTAGGCTTGAGCAATAGCTAAGGAAAGGAAAACCAAATTTCACTTTGTAATTTAGCTACATATTTTTTTCAAGTCCAATCTTAGGTCGCGAAGTTCATAGTTACACAGGAATGACCTGTATAGCCAGCACACTGACAATTACTAAAGGTGGCATCAACCAGGAACATTAAAAGAGAAAGGGGGTTTTCCTAAGCTGTCAATGTGCGCTTGCAGCCCAGAAAGCCAACCGCATCCTGGGCTGTATCAAAAGAAGTGTCAGCAGGTCAAGGGAGGGGATTCTCCCCCTCTACTCCGCTCTGGTGAGACCCCCCTGGCGCACTGCATCCAGCTCTGGAGCCCCCAACATAAGGACATTGATGTGTTGGAGCAAATCCAGAGGAGGCCACCAAGGTGATCAGAAGCTGTCTGTTTGACATCTTCAACATAAATAAAGAAAAAAAAAAAAACCAAAAAACCAAAAGAAAACAAAACCAGAGAGACTTCACACAATCTATCCAACATCTTTCACTAGTAAACTTGTTCTTACCGCAGTGTGCGCTACGCAAGGTGATCTGCTTGATGAAGTGCTGCTGGCCAATTCGTTTGTCAGAGTCAGTTGACTATAAAGGTAGTATGTTACTTTCCACCGCCTTTTATTTTGGAACATTTACTTCCCATTCATAAAGAATATAGCGACAACAAATTTTTTGGCGGGTTACTCTAAGAACACCAAAGCTCTGGACCCACAGTAAAACACACTTTCGTAGCCAGGCTGCTCTTTGAGGTGTCTGCGTTAAACAGTTCACGCAGAGAGATTCAGACAATCATGGAATCGTTCATCCCCATCTAATTGGAGGCGCACCCATGGCCCAGACCAGCCTTTGGGGCTGTTCCTGGAGAGCTCAGGCATCAAGGGCGCTGCTTCCATGTGAACTACGGGGACCCCCATGCTCAGGGTCACCCTCATTTCCAGTGGCTGGAAAGATCTCATCTCCTGAAGAACCTGCATTCATATAAATAACACCTGCGCTCAACACCAGTGACATGCCATGCTCAAACCTGACATCACAGAATAGTTAGTTAGGGTTGGCAGGGACGTTCAAAGGTCATCTAGTCCAACCCCCGGAGATACGTTGGCAGGGTTAATAAGGAGTTTTGGATGGAGAGGGAAGACCGGGGATTTGTAGTACTGCTGCTTGCTGTGGGTCCACAGCAGAGATAAATACAGTCTATGCTTTTTAGAGCTGCCTATTTGGAGTCATTAACTACGCCTGACTTCCTGCAGACACGTTCTCCAAAACTAAATGAGATGACAGATATTTCCCTATCATGATGGAGTGTCAATATATTAAAGTTCCATGAGGCAGCTTTTGATAGCAGACAAGCTTATTCATAAATTTTTCAGTAGCTATCATCAAAATTAAAAACAGTGTAGAATAATTTCAGAGAGGCATGAGAACTTGGGATTTTTTTTTCCTGGATAGTATAAAGCAAAAGTGCCACAGGAGATGCTTCTGACATCAGCAGGCATTTTAATTGCCATGAGTGTCTGCAGCATATTAAAAATATTATATGAGAATGCTAATGCTTAACAGCCTGCCAAAGACATTTTTGCCAGGGTTTTATAACTCTGGATTGTAAATTAAAACCATCATAGGAGGTAACATGCAATAAACCCATGAAGACATTTATATATCATATGGAGTCAGTGATGGGCCAAGGACTTGTTTCTCATATATCACAAGGAGTTATATTCACCAAAAGGTAAAATCTTCACAGAAAGCAGGAAAATTGTTTCTTTTTGGGACCTTCTGAATGTTTCAACTTGTTACCTATTAGCTCTGTCAAATGAATCATTTGCTGACAAATAGTCTGTTGTGATGGGGACGTGGTCAGAGGATGCTCCAGCTCCATTACGGACCCATCACCAAGAACCCCTTCCCGTTGAAACAAGGTGCAGAGGTGGGTTGGGACGTATCTAGGTTCCAGCTGGGTAGGGATCAGGTCACCCAATCTAGACACAGACTATGGTCAGAGACCAACAAGCAACTACGGAAAGTTGACAGTGAACAACAAAGCAATGGGTCCTGGATAAAAGCAATCAAGGCTGATCACCTCCCTGACTTCCTTCAAAATGGGAGCATCTCACAGCCATCACTGCACAAGGAAGCTCTGAAGAGCAGGGTCATCATATCATTGATTTAGAAATCTGTCTGATTTTAATTAACAAGACAGAAAGGTTTGAAATTTCACAGCACTTGAAAAGATCAAGTGCTGAATACCCCTTAGCAAACACAACTATTTACTAAGAAAAAAACCCAAATATTCAGAATAAATAACGCAACAAAAAATCTACAGCAGGTTGGACATTCTACTATTACAGAATACAGGAATCTTACAGTTAAAATTCCTTTTGGCTTGTGCAGCTTTGCCTCTATAACTTTTAAACTCCTAAAAGAACATAAAGTTAAAATTTTAATGGCATTTCAGCAGAACCTCTTTGAATTTTGTATTAGATCTCAATTTAGCCTCCGGTAAAGCCTTTAGAAAAAAAAAAAATTCTGATGCTTAAAAATGTAATAATCATACAGGAACCTTCCAAAGACAGCATCAAATAGAATAAAATATATTTTATTAATGATACAATTCACAAAATTACTAGTCCTGCCATTCTCTGCCCACAAGAGATACTTCCTCTGCTGTTTTATATTGCATATACATTAGCTACTGGTGTTTGTTCTGTATGATTTAACCTCCTGATTGCTTTGAATGCTTAATGAACGAGCGTGCTTTCACTAACGATTAAAGAGACGTGGGCCATAATAAGAACATTCTAGCCAGGAGTCCCCACTGTTCAGTCAGTAAGAGACCATTCTTCAGGAAGCCAGCTTTAGTCTAGACTAACGCAGATCCAAAGGCTAAAACAGCGCTGCCAAAACACCTGATTTCAGCTGAGCATGTTGACGTACAGAGAAGCAGACAACATCTGCTACTGAACTGCACTGCCTGTTTAGGCCCAGGCTTGTAAACTCTTCAACAAAACATTTTAGAAAGGCCAACAGAGTGGTATACAAAGTGGGATTTTAATGGTTTAGGGAAATGTGTAAAGCAATAATGAACTACAGCGTAACATATCTTCACTAATCAACACACTCTTTAAAGTGGATTCTTCCAGCAAGTAGCAACAACAAAGAGCCCTATAAGAACAATTCACACTGATGATGAAATATTAAACCCTTTTATATATATGTTTCATAGAAAATTACTTGTTAGAGAATAGGGCTGCCAAACAGCTCTTGGGTTACTAAGCAGTATCGTCTGCCGTCTGTCTGGCCTCTGCCAGAAGAACACAGCCTTCCCAAGTTGGATTGTTTTCCCAGTCAAATGTACCTTGGGTCCTACTCCACTTCAGCAGAATTGACTTACTCTATATTGGATGCTGTCCATACTGAGATTTATCATTTAATTATAACTAGGAACACTAAGTAAATCCCAGTTGTTTAGGGAAATCACTTAACAGAAATGCTGGATTCTCAATAAAACACTGGGAACTTATTGCTTAGACGTCATCTCAAGGGCTCCCTCTCCTTCCCTAGCTTTCTGTTTTCCCAGCAGAAGACAGGCACTGATTATGAGGAGCATAATACATTCCAGAGGAAGTCTGATAAACGTGTGAGGAACACACAAAGGGCAAAGGCATTACAAAGCTTTCTAACATCTTCAGATTACCACAAAGGGTAATTTGCTGCAGTTTGCCAGCTATTCATTCTTTCGCTATATCACTTATTGCTTGTGTAATTTGTTTTGACCAGAGTGAGGCAGGCCTCTGCCACACGCCACACCAAACCACTTGACATAGCAGCCTGAAATATTTTTAAGAGATTTACCGTTTTTCATGGCTTCTGCACCTCTGAAAAATAATTGTGTCACTGTCCTGAAGAGGTAACATTTAACACATTTATTGTTGTGAGGGATGACACAGGATGTCACAACATAAAATGCAAACCACCGTTCACTTTCAAACATTCTCTTTTTCACCTGTGGAGAAAGACTGAGAACTTAACTAATTATTGTTTCTGCCCAGGAAACCCCAGAATGAAAGGAAGGCCATTATGACTTCCTCATTTAGAACTCTTGTCAAGTTTTGCGTAGGAACAACCAACCACGCCATGTTCCTCAGGGTTTCTAAGGGTAGAATTGAGCCACAGATAACTTCTGTCTATGAAGTTCTGAAGCACAGAAAACTGCAAAAACAAAGACCGAGTTTTAAAAAGCGTGAAAGTGATCAACTGCCCAACAGGATGAAATATTCTAAGTTTTCTCCAAGCTTCGTGACAAGTTAGAAAGACTCTGTTATTCAGGGGAATGATTCTGAGCAGTTTGACTGTTGCATACCCCGGTTATCATATGCATAGCTGCCTGCAAACATTCTCAGTGCATGATTAGGGCAAGCAAACAACAACAAAAAAAGTATTAGAAAAGAAAAAGACAGATTTACAAACACTTACACATTGAACGTCAAATTTGAAAGAATAAGGAAGCCTTTTCTTTCCCCATGAATATGTACAAAGCAGCAATTACACGCAATTGCAGTTTATAAGATCTCTTCGATTGTCTGTTTTTTTCAGGCATCACATTCTATGGGTTTGCAAATAGTGCCACAAAAAAAAATGAAGGAGCTATAAAATATGAGAATAATTTATCACAGAAAATATGCCAAAAACACAATTAAGAGAATTTGTTGTTAATTTAAAGCATGACTGCAACCAGACCAATACAAGAGATTGCAATTAAATATTTGTTCCTAGTTTCTGCATCTCACAGCTGCAGAGTCAAGGGGTCTGCTGCAGTTTTTAAAAGTATCATCTGATAAACCAGAATCATAGACCCTTCCAATAATTCACTTTAGAAGGGACCTTTGGAGGTCATCTTGTCCAGTCCTTGCTCAAAGCAGGACCAAAAAAGGAGGCTTATAAGTCCTAAGTGGTGATCATATGAAAATTAGGCTGATTGCATGGTTTGACCTCAAGATACAATAGTTTGGAGGAGTTTTTGTCTTTTATTTGTGTAGCTACCAATATCAAAGAAGAAATCTGAGTTCATTGTTAAAAAGTTGGAATGACTCCTCTGAGAACTGCAGTCACTGAATGTATACAAGAAACAGTGAAAATTCTCCATTTCTCTCTCCAGCAAATGGACAGGAACATAGGACTAGGAAAAGGAATGGGATATATGGATACAAGGGAGAAGGAAATAGTTTCAAATCCCCCAAAGTGAGCTACAGCAAAGAGGCATCAAGACACAGAAGAGTCGGTCTCAAAGTGGAAAGACCAAGCAGACGTAAGGCATTGATATTCCACATGTGCTCTCTGCACGATTCTGACTTCATCAGTAACGTTGCTGTGAAAGGCAAGGCCGCATGGTGGTAAGCCTGAAAGTATCTTCTGTGAGTCAGGGCTGCAGGAACACCTTAAAACACGTGGGGTGCTTGACGACTAAGTAGGTTTGGCTGAAGAAATCATGTTCCTTTTAACTTTATTGTGATAATGTAATTTATCTCAAGAAAGATCTCTGCTGAAAGCCTCACAGGACATAGGAGACAATTCACAAATACAATTCATTTACCATCGAACGCATGCCTCAGTAGGCAATGTTCTTCCTTGCTTGGAATCCAGCTTTTTGCAAGTACTCCCTTGAGCAGTGACACCTTTACTTGCTTTGCTAAGCCTTAGATAACACATTTACTCTTTTGGAAGAGAGAGAAAAATGAGCAGGTAGAGTAAACAGTCCAGTCCAACAGCCAGGATTTACGTTAATGCTTTAGTTGGCCAAGAAGTGACTTTCAGACAAGACGACACATGGAGCAGGTGAACTTGCCTTCCACTCCTCGCTTTGTCTTACAGCAGAATAAATCAGAAATTCAAGTCATAGTCAGGAAAACCTTCATTGACTCCAATTACAAATCCACAATGTTAAACCCTGCTTTCACAAGCAGCCTCGCATGTGGCAGACCCTAATCCCTCATTCAGAGAAGCTCTGCGAGGTCAAAGGCATAGATGAGATTACAAGGTCAGGGCTCCTGGCAAGCGCAGTCTGAAAGACAGTCCGTTTGAAGCAGGTGGTTCTGTGTAGCGAGAAAAAGGGCGCTACTGGAATATAAATGCTTATTATTATTCAGGTAAACAGATGGGCAGGTCTTTGCCGGATCAGGGCCACTAGTAAAGCACTTTGAAGTGTTATAGTTGTGAAGCCTGAATTTTGCATGAGAGAATGAAACACTAAATGTCTTTAACAGTAATAGAGATAAAAGGAAACGTCCTTCTTCACACAGGTTATTAAAGAACAAAGATGGTAGTAAATAAGAAAAAAAAATAATACTTATTGTACTGGAAGGAAGAGTGTTTTACAAAAAATTACAAGTTCATTTCAATTTCGGTCCTTGATTTTGACAGCCCATGAAGTCCGCCATGCAGCACAACTTCTACACGCAAACTGTGATGATCCTGCACTTGGTAGAAATGAGTTTGACAAGCTCCTTTTCTTTCCAGAATACTATTCTGATTTTCACACTTAATTCATTGCTCATCGTGTCTACTAAAGAAGATTTAACACACACAAATGTCAAATTGTGCTGCTATTTAAACAGAAGGAAGAAACCTAAATGTGGCATGTAAAGCATTGACTATTTATTAGCTGACATGATCCACCATGAATACAATGTCACTTTAATTGAGTTATTTTTTTCTCTTCCTTTAAAGGAGAGGAAAAGTGATCCAGATTTGGATGAATTGAAGCAATTCCATTCAGTGAGAATAACTCCACTCAAGTGTAAGTGCAGTTGTGAAATTTTAAGTGGGAAATAGAGATCTGACAGGAATTTCTCTCAACACAGAGCCCATCTCAGGTAATTAAGATATGAGCCTTACTATTTTCTTTTAAAAGACGCAGAAGGCAGTGTTACACATTTCAGGTGTAATTGAGTTTAAACATAAATGTAATGTAAAAATGTTTCAGACTGACAGATCTTAGATGTTGGCTCACACATTCTGAGCCTCCTTTTTTTTTTTTAAGATTTGCTACCATACATTTTAAAAGCTGGTAAATTCAACTGTTTGTAGCTGGCCTGGAGAGTCTTGCACTTTCAAGCAGTTTCCCATCACATATTGATGATTAAACAGTATTGCTTATTATCATTCAACAAAGTTTCCACCCAGCTAACTCATAAATCCCACCCATTGATCCCCTTTAATGATTAAACCATGAGTATGTGTACCTACAAGCCTAGAGCAAAAATTAGGAGAAACAACAACAGGGGCTTAATTAGGCATGATTGTGCTTCCAGCCCAATAAAAATGCAAAAGCAAGGAACAAATACCGTTATGGGCCTTTCTTTTCACAATTCCCTTTCTGTAAAAAATACTGTGGCAGTTATTAAAGTGGTTAAAGTACCAAGTTACATTTATTTAGAGGAGTCCTATAGCTGATTCTAGGGAACTGGGTCATTCCTAAGGACATTCACGTGGGTGGGCAGTTACAACTTTGAATTTCAAAGGAAAATATAAGAGATGGGGTACAAAAGGACTGACAGAATAAATGATTGACTTCAAATGATAAATGATTCACTGTTTAGTGAAATAACTATGCTTAACTCTTCTCTATCACTTCTTAATTTGTAAAAACTTCTCAGTTTTTTTTCCCTTACCCAGGGATTGAATGATTTTCCCTTACCCAGGGATTGAATGATTTCTTTCAGATTAAAGAGGGAAACTCCAGCACAATAGGATGGTGAAACCCCACGTTCAAAGTGCCAGGTCCCAACCCATTTGTGGAAATGAGAGGAAGAGGTCAAGCAGAGCTACGCTGAAGTGTTCTCAGTGTGTTCACCAACACTTGACATTGGTGGTAAAGCTGGAAAAATAAGAGACTCAGATGACTTGACTTCACCTCCTGTCTCTGACCACTGGACCGCTCTGCCTCACATGCAGTATGATTTAATCCAGTCAAACACCAACTCTGCAGCCTATCTGGTCATCAGCTGTTTCATGTCATCTTCAGAGAGCAAATTGTGAGTGGAAAACATTTTGTCCTGGTCCATATAGTTAAGATTTTCCAGCTCTATCCCTTTTCCTTTACAAGAAACATTCTGAGAAACGCAGAAGGCTTAAAAAAGACTCTCTGGCTGGTTGACTCGCTTAGAAATGAATGGTCAAGGGGAGAGATTTTGCAGAGTTAATTTTTTCCAATTTTCTTAAAGGTTAGTGTCTACAGACTCTCATCCCTAGATACATACAGTATATTTCATTTATATGTTTATAAAATACTCATCCATTTGAGATTTGTTGCTGCTAGAGAAAATATAAGTTGAATGTAAGTGGGATTTATAAAGCCCCTGTCACATTCTAGGTGCTCTTAGCCACTTTCTATTAATGGATTTGGTGCCATCAGCACGAGGCATGTACATGCAAACGAGCAAAGCACAGAGTCACTGACAGCTTTGCATAAAGTCCTGAGCTTTAGATAACTCCTTTAATTAGAGGGAAAATACAGGAAAGGCCACAGTGCTGTAATCTCTACAGGGACTATTGCATCGTTAATTCCTTGGTGTGTTATCAACAGCAAAGGGTTTCTTCCAGTGCTTCATTTTTGGGTGCGCTCCTCAGAAGCAGCAGCATCATCTACTAGTGTTGACGGAACCGGGAAATGAAGAGCCGGCTTCGTGTCCTGAATCTGCCACAGAATCATGGTGTGAACTCGGGCATTTCACCTGATTTCCGTTCCTCATTCAGGAAATTCCTATGTCATTTCAAAGGAATCCCTTTTCTCCAGGACTCTTGAAAACAGTTAATCAGTGGCATTTTTAGAACATCATCTGGTTTTCCACTTATCTCATGCCTGTATCCAACTGTTGGCAGCTGGCTTATACTTACTGCAAGCTCTTTGGAGGTTAAAACCACCTTTTGGTTCTGAGTTTGCAGTTGGATTCTTGAGTAAAGATACTCTTAGGCAGCATCAGAAATTATAACACCGCTGCCAAGATTTAATGAGCATCTGAAGACAACAAATCTTGGCTCCAGACCTGTAATTCACTATTAACAATATACAGCAGCATAGCTCAACACAACAAATATTCTTATCTTTGTTCGCTGTTCCTCTACATTCCCTTTTCTTTCACACATTTCACACCCTGAGAACCACTGCACTCGTTTGAGTCAGAGGAGCAATGAAAAGGTGATGTAGCCTTGCTGCTAAGTAGGGGTAAACCCGAGTATAACATCAACCCCTATGCCTAGAGCCCTGCTTTCAGTAAAGGACAAAGCTTTTTACCTATTATTTTCATTTCTGAGATACAAAATGAAGAGTCTTGCTGTTCAGCTAATCCTTACACTGTCTTGGAGAAGAGATATGTTTTTGTCACTTTCTTATACTGATAAGACTTGTATCAAAGTTGTGGGGGAATGAATTGCAATTTTTCAATTTAAGAGATTGCTCGTATCAGCCAGAGTCTTAGTTAAACAAATCCCCTGTGAAACAAGAGATAAGGTGCAACATATTTGTGTATTAAATAGAAGATTTGTGTCCTGTGCTATATGCAGAAAATAAAAATATTAAAATTTTTCCCAATGTTTATTGATAACAACTTACTAAATAGTGCAATTAATGTGATATCCAGCCAATTAGGCTGAACCAACTCTTTGCTTTGGTCTGTACTTAGCGATGCTGATAAGCTGACAAAGATGTCTCGGGCACTATCTCCAGAGCGTTTACTTGATCTCCACACTGTGATACTTGGCTGTCAGCGCCTGTCAGGTCTGAGCCCTGCCTGCAGTAATAGAGATCCACAGATCCCCTCTGCGGTGCAGCAGTCACGCTACGCACACAGCCTGAAAATGGAATTCGCACTGCTGACCAGTGTACTTAAATCTACTTTGATACCAGTGTACTGTATCTTTGTGTAAGTTGGTCTAGCCTGTTGCAAATGAGATTTAAAAAGGACAAATTACTCCTAATTGAGTATAGCTAAAGAACTTGGTGTTACTGTTTGCCAAAAAGATTCGGATAGAATCTGTTTTCCTTACTAAGGTAGACAAGATGTTTACCCTGCTTTTGAGAGCCGGATTCCGGGGTTGTGTTCCCAGCACTTCTTTTTTCGTGTATTACAGTGGAACATTACAATGATTATTAAAAAAAAAAAGAAAAATTGCATTAAACGTAAAGGGCATACATTTTAGAAAGCACAAAATTAACGGCAATCCTGTGTCACGACCACATGCTACCAGAATATTCCTGTTCCTTCACTGTCATCAGCAGTCAGGAAGAGAAGTCACCTGTATGATAGGACATCAGGTGGCTTACCCACATGTTTGTGTTGGCTGGGGACAGGGAAATGATTACAGCTTCTCTGTGAAGCATCCAGCACTGTCTGCTGTCAGAGAGCGGCACAGGGGCACACAAATCATTGTTCTGTTTCATTCTATTTCCCTTTGCAGCACTTGGTTTCTCAGTAATAGTCTGGCTCTTCCATTTGAGTCTGAAATGAGAGCCTTCAACGCAGTGAAGTATGTCAGGAAATTGTCTGACAGAACAGAGTGTAGGTGTCTTCTTAAGATATAGCCAGGGCAAGACGATGTGCAAATTCAGATATTGTTCCTCCTGAATGCTATGTGGACAATTTTATTTTAATCCACTGATGAAAGAGTCCCTGCACATGTTAGTGGTCAGAGGTTTACGTGACCTTGGGAAAGCAAAAGATTAGAGCACTGCATCTAATAGTCTGCAATGCAACCATGCTGAATGAAAATCCATACAACGCACCTCTGGTCTCTCCCTAAATCCATAATCAAAGCCACCTATTGATGGTTTTGGACCTCTGAGTTCATAGGGTAGGAGACAATTTCCAGGATTTACCTTCTCAGAAGTTAGTGTTTTAAGAAAAAGACAGGTTAGGAGAAAAAGAAGAGTTAAGCATTGCTGTCCATCAGATCTCCCTGGGTAAAATAAGTAACGCGGTGATGATTTTTAAGCCTACCAGCCGTTTTCATTATGCTGTTATTCCGCATACTCTCAAACAGCTAGCTGGAGTTGTGCCATTTCATTCCCTGTCACTCTCTAGCTATAACCTGGCTGGTCCTCAGCTCGGAGGTTGTCACATAACCTTGTGCACTCATCTGGATAAAAGGACACTGATCCTTACGCAGCAGAACTCACAGGCATTCCGTTCCACACCGGTGATACAAATACAGAAGAGCAGCAACAGCCCAGCTGCTCTCTTCCTCTGGAAAATGTGGTTAAGGGTTTGCACCACGGCTTTTGAATACTTACAGAAGACTAGTTAGAAAAACATCAGTTAAATAAAATTTAGCTGTGTGCAAAGGGCTAGCACAAGACTTCACCACTTAACACTTACTGAGGCTGTAATAAACTACTCTGGTTTGTCTGCATCCATAGCCACGCCTCGAGGAAGGTGATAGACTGCCCAGTACACTCTTCTGATGGAGAACAAGATCTACAATAGCTGTGATTTTTAAACTTTATATTAATATGGAAAACTTAGAAAAAAATGATTTAAAGGCATTTTTGAGGAAAACACAGCTTATGCAGTATGAGGAAATCATTCCAGACTTTCTGGAATTCTGTTCCTGTTTAGCCACAGCAATAACAGTATCTCGTGCCATGCGGCGTCATAAGGTTTTATCATAGTTCCATCCCGATGATTTTTTTTTCAGAAAGTAAAGCTATATTTTCAAATATGGGTACATCTGAGCAAGGCATAAAAACAGCAGTGGGACTGATCTGATACTGAGAGTTCATCTCGTCACTGGGAGCTGAAGGAGGAAACTTTAGGGTTGTTTCTCTAAACATAATTGACAGAGAAAAGTAAGAAGCAGTGGAGGGAATGATGAAAACAGAAATATTAGAGGCAATTTTTCATTACTCCATGGGCTTCCAAATACATGGATTTCAGCAGGTCTAACCTCAATTTCCAGTGAAATGGAACTGCTTTATCCATATTATCTTATTGCATTAAGTCTCCTGCAGGTATCCATTGTGACCTTTAACAGTCTGATAATCCATGCCGGTGAATGACACATGATCCATCAGTTTCCTGGTAAATGCTGATCTAGCAAATCAGAAGAGGCAGATGCTGCCCCTGGCCTGAACCTTTTTTCACTTCACAAAAAGAAAAAAAGAAACCCCACAGCAACACCCAGGCAACATTGGTAAAACAGCTTAATAGGCTGGGAAACATCATTGCTATCAAGTTGTTCAACGTCTCCAATGTTGGTGGCTGGGACAATGACTTCACAGAATAAATTCGTGCTGTCCCAAATTAATTGGAAGATGAAAGTCTTCTGGGCTGGGAACGCATAGAGGTTCAAACCCAGCTGCAAATAACGCCATGTACTTATCCTGCACAGGAGACCCCGCGTGAGTCTTTGCACCATTCGGTTCCGTAGCACACAGATTATGTTCCACCAAGTTCTGGTATCAGGGTCGCTTCGAGCTTTTATCTCTTTGCATACATATGCACATTCACTTTTAAGTACAAATCTGACCATTTATATTCTGATTAACACCTAACTTGTAATTTACTCCCTCGTTACCTCTTCAGTTCAGTGTAATTCTTTTGTGAAGGTTTTTCGCTATTCTAGCACCAAGCTGTTCAGAGCTTTCACAAATGCAGTGCCTCCCGGAAGGGGCTTAATTACTATTTTTTTTAAAGTTACTTTGGTGTGGCTAGATTTATTTATTTGAATGACTGTTGTATTCTTAAAGGGATGGATTTTTTTTGCAGACTTCCACTTTATGTATTTTGCAAATTAAAACTTTCACAGTTACCTCGGTGTTATTTTTATTTATTTATATTTTATTCTCTGGCTGTTTAGAATAAACTGCTTTCCACAATCCCAGGAGAAAATCCTTCAAAGCTAATGACCTTGGTAAAGGTTCACTCATCACAGTAAAATGTCAGACAAGGTACTTTAAGGTAGTAGAACTGCATGGCAAACGTATCTTTACATTATTATTTAGAAAAAAAAATCCAACAAACCCAACACCTAGAGGTAAGCCTGTCGATTCCATGCATTAAAATGTCATTCTTGTCCATTTCTTGGCATTTTATGTCAGGTTGAATATAACAGGAGTTCTACCACTGTAAGTTGACAAAGCTGCTTCTGGAACTAAATATTGTTTTTCCCTGGAATAATGTGCAAATGCAGACATTTTTCCTGAAAAATCCTCACGATTAAGGTTTTAGTTTATTTTTATATAACGACTCCTGTCTCTGGGGATACATCTCAGCTAGCTAGCGTAATTGTTAGTTTTCCCACCTAATGACTCAATGAGAACTAGACACACACACATCTACTCCAACACCCACATAATGCTCGACGAGTAGCTTTCTGGGGCGCGAGCACTCACCCATCTCTGTCTCCAGGCACACACACATGTCCTCATGCGATGCTGTCTTTAAAAAGTGGTGCAAAACCAAAGTCCTTACGGATCTCTACGGATTTCATGGCATTATTTGTAAGAGTGGAATTTTAATCCTCATAAGGTGTTATACACATATCTGTTTATGTTTTAATTATGATGGGGAACACCCAACAAAGGGCTTAGAGGACACAATAAGAGACAGAAGCTTGTGGGCACCTTTGCTTGGAGGAGATAGGAAAGAGCTTGCTCTTTATTTAGCCTGCCAAAACTACAAAATCTGTTGTTGTCACCATGATCCATACATTTCTTTCTATGGTGATGGTACTTGAATGATTTAGATTTTGTAAATGTTAGACCAATGTTCAGTTTGATGCATGAGAGCTGCCTCAGACCACCTGAGTCTTATACACAACTTAAATTCTACCTTGCGGCACCAGAGCTGTACTCTTGTACAGCTTTCTAACAGTAGTGACGCGTAGAAACCATGTCCCATTGTCCCCTCTTCCAGACTTATCACCGGTTTCAGGCTACAGAGACAGGAACTCAGGAACCTCAGAGCTCAATGTAACACAGCATGTCTAAACTTGGACGGAATTGTGACCGGGTAGTGTCACAGTAAGAGGTTTCCGGTGCGCGTGGTTTAGGAGAAAGGAAAAAGGAAGGATGGAAAAGCAGGGCTTTACAAATGCTTTTTTTTCTGTATTGATACTATTGGACTGTTAAGAGCAAAGCTATTCACACAATTTAGAAGGCAACCAACTATGGATCCAAACACCTTTACACTCTGCAGATCTTCAGATTCAGAACATTTTATTACTTGAACCATCTCCAGAGCTGAACGTAATTGAAGTTAGGTAGTAATTAAATTCCTCAGCATTGCATGCAAGTGTAATGTGTTAATAAAAAAGTAATTGCACCTTCATTGTTTGAGAAGGTTTGGCTTAATTACATGGCAGTTATATTTCTCTCTACTTATTCACTCTCAGTGAGGGCTCTCCTTACCATCTGCTGATATTTAATTAATATATGCTAAATGTCCTACTATATTATTAAATCTCATTTAGCAGTGTCCTTACTATCTTGGTATAGGGCTGCCTATATTGCAGGAGAACGAGCAGGGACCTTGCCTTGTATTTAAATAATTTAGATAAAAGAAGGCTCATTAATGAAAAAGAGGTGTTATCTTTCCCTCTAGAAATGAGCAAAAGGGGAGGACAATTATTCCAGAAATGTAATGAAAACCTGGAAATTTCCCAGAGGTAAAATTTATCTAAAAATCCTTATACACTACCAGATCTGACAGTCCTTCTGGCTGATGCAAGGCAACCCCACTAATAGTAATATTTGTGTTGCTTTACATCACAGGAGGAAACAACAGATTCAATTTTGGACATGTGAATAAAATAGAGATAAGTCTTCTTACTCTCAAGTAACAAAAGATTTGCACTAGGACATAATGTAAAGTAAGTCAGGAAGGATAAAGCTTATATTTCTGAAGATCACTTCCCTGACAGCTTTATTTTTTCCCCTTTCAAAAATATCACCAAGGAGATTTTACATCTATTATTGCATAACTCAGCATGTCAGTTAAAATACCACTCCATATGAAAAATGGATAAAATATAGTGTGGTAAAAATGGAACAGTATCAGGATAAAATGTTATGCCACGGAAATAAACATAATGGCCAAGATTTTCAAAATTGCCCATGGTTGAGAGGAAGAAAAGGAACTGAGCATCTAATCATATTGAAAGAGAAATGGGAATCTGAAGTCAATGCTTTCACCATTTCCTCACAAACTCACGTTTCTGAGGCAGAGGTCCTGCTGTCTCCAGCAGAACCAAGATTTCACGGATCAAAAACCTCTGCAGTAATGTCTCAGGTTATCATCCAAGCAAGCAGGTTAATTATTGTCATCACCAGCTAAGATCATGACACAGTTCTAACGTACACAGTGTTTATTTGCCCAAACTGTCTAAGCAGAACCGTGGTGGAAAGAAAATGAATAAAGGATGTGAAGACCAGACAATCATTTAAATTTTCTCAGAAAATAAGAATGAACTTTTGCAAAATTAGAATTTAAATCAGAAACAGTATCAAAGTCAAAATCAACTCCAATAGCCTACCTATTTCACAGCTTCCCTTTGGCACAGTGTTTAACAAAAGGTATTTAAATCTGGAAGAATTATGAATGCAAATACATTAACTTCCAATATTATCTGTATTCTAAAATGCCTTTCCCATCTTTAAAAATACTGACTCCAGCCTTTTTTTAATAACTGCAAGTTTGTCTTATATTGTTTTGCCAAAGCTGTTGTGTAGCACATTTCATGCTGAATAGAAAAGAAGGCAAGTACTCCTAAACATTAAATATCATCTTGTACATAAAAACAATTAAGAGGGTTTGAAGTTGCCTCTACTTGTATCTTACAAGTCTGATGTAAAAGTCACTGAGATGAATAGAAAAATTTCCACTGACTTCAGAAGGCTTTAGTTCTCTCTGTATAAATAAATACAATTCCCAATGCTTCATTTCCCCTTGAATGATTACACTTTTAATAAGCCATGTATTTAAAAAGGAAGGACATAGAATTTTAATAAGTAACTTTTCTCAGTGCACCTTATGAAGAATGTAATTAGATAAACTTATTAATAGCTGAACTACAAAGTATGACAAAGTAAACGTCCGTTCAGACCACGATAGTTCCATACGTACGGACTACAGAAAGTTAGTGGTCTTCAGATGACCACAGTAGAAGTGAATTCCATTTTGTTTGCGTTTTAGCCAAACAGCAGTGGCTCTAACAGCTCAACCATGCTAATGCTGCTTAACCTTACATGGATATTTATAGTCTTACCTCTGTAGAATTCTCTCTAAACAGGTTTTGAAGCAGGTTTTTGAAGCTTCCACACTCCTGAGGCAAATTACAAATGAAATCCACGAAGAATTGGCAAGCAGCTTCCTGCAACTCTGAACAACTAATTACGTTACCATACCTTTCAGATGACTTACACAAAATAATCTCTCTGATATTCGAGGAGTCAAGGCTTGGTAGAATTTCCCTGATGAGCTTCACTTGATATGCTTTGGGAGTCTCCTATGTTGCACATTAATGCCGAAAACAGTTGTTGTTTTTTGTACTGCTTAATTCATTACTTTGTTTTACTTATGCACCTCTTACTCCCTAGCAGAACAGAAATGTTCCGTTTACAGATTTAAACCCTGGATATTTGTGGCTGCTCCAGTCAGTAAGCAGGCATTAACGCTAGCAGGAGAGTGACTTAGTGTACAGAAATATTAGCATATTTCATTAAAACTTAACTCCTGCTGGTATCACAAAGTTCTCTTAAGGAACACTAGACAAATTGAGAAGTAGTAGGATGGTATTGTATATAAATTACTGAAGAGAGATTCAGACTCCCACTCTAGCCTTGGCGTTGCCACAAGGTAAATAGCCCAGAACCACATCACTAAAAGGGAAGAAATTTAAAAGTGCCTAAATGAGGCACGAGCCTTACTCCGGTGCTAACAGTGACTCGGGAACTGCAGAGACTAAGCATTCTTGCTATCTACTGCCTTAGCCCCCCAAATGCAGAACAAGGTGTCAGAGTTCAGTAGCCTTTCATGCCTTGTGAAGTCACAGCAAAAGACAACTTGGATCACATGCCAATGTCACCTGAAGTTTAAGGATGTGCAAAAATGAAAAGGTAATTTGCTTTTATTGCCACTGCGCAGTGCGTATGTGTCCACAGGTCCAAGGTTTTCTAATATATCTCAACTGCGATCAGGGCAAATAGCACAAACAGGTTTTGGTGGCTGCAGAAGCCATAAGTAGATTAATCATACAAGCAAAGATTATTTTATTGGTGTTATCTACAGTAACAAAACCTGGGGGAAGGAAAAGTGGAACATAAACACAATTACATCTAACAAGGTCTTGCAGATATGTCTATGGGGATTCAATGCATATTTAATTCTGGTTGCATAATTTGTGTATTGCTATTTTTGACGAGTATCTTCATTTATCAAAAATCCAGTTAAAAGCTGTTAGGGGTGATCTACTACTACCAAAGCCATTAAATTCATTATCTGTCTTTATAAATAAAAATAAGAACACAGAGTTAAAATGATAGAAGTTGAGAACAGCCTAGCAGAAACATGGCATTTTCAATTTCTTCAGCAAACAGCTAACAATGCGTTTCAGCCCAGATCTGTACGCCACCACACACTCGTCCACACAGAGAAACTTAAACCACAGATTTCCCTCACGCATCTTACAGTCCTCTGCAGCACCTATGAACCCTTGTCTCAGCCGTGTTACGCTGCTGCTATCTCTGAAGCAGCTTTCCATGGTTTTGTTTATATAGACATTCCTGATATTCCTCTCAGTTCTTCCTCTCTTCCTATGTTTTTTTGCGGAATGGCTTCATTCAAACTCATCCCTTCAGCTTTTCTAGGCTACCCCTGTTAGAACCTCCTTGTGGTTTTGGCACTCTACAGACATGAAAGGTTTTTAGCTTTTTCCTTTTATAGAGCTGTTCCAGCTATCCAACACCTTTTTTGTTGTTGTTGTTGTTCATGAGAACTAAATTTAATCCAAGGTACCAAAATATTTGGGATCTTCAGATGGCTGCAACAATCCTCCTGTTCTAAGTTGCCTGGAAGAGTATTGACAGGACAATTTAAAGAGACTATTAATCTTTTTTAGAACTCATTTTCAGCCTGGAGCTTTGCCATTTTTCAGCAGTCCCTTTCAGAAGGTAATATATTTACGTTGCTTTTGATGACCTTTGATTGTGCTATACTTAATAAAACAACTAGGGTATTTCCATTCACTGTTTTGCCTTGGTAACACCCTGTCACATAAACCTAATGCTTTCAGAAACGGCTTCTGATTCCTCCTTTTCACCTGCTCCTGCATCTCCTCTTTAAAAGGAGACCCCATATTGTTCCACAGTTCATCCAAAAAGTGATTTCCTAGCAATGCAGTTTCAAAACTAGCCCACTGTACATCATGAAGAGAGAAGATGTTTCATAAATAGCCTGTCATAGCAGTGTTAAGAAAACAGTTCCCAAAAGAAAAAGATCCTGTTTATGACATTTCACAGACATTCTTGCCCATTTTCGTAAGGATTGCTGGTTTTGATGGAACACTTAAAAATAATAATCTTGATTTAATTATCTTACGTGAAAGAAGAGATGAGGATTAGCAGCTGATTAAAGTGCTTGCAGAAAATAGTTATGATTAAGTGAAGTAATCCTTCAAGAAACCTAAGGTTGCATCAGATAAATTTTGATACGGAGATTGCACCGAAGCATTCAGCAAGGCTTCTCATACCATTTTGTCAAGAGCCCAGATTTATTTGGAATCCAAGGGGATCTGACCTGCACTCACACGAAATGAAAGTCTAGAAGACAAAATAAGCTCTATTCCCCAGTTCTTTCCTCCAATATTTAATAAGAGAGTGCAGACATTTAAGAGCTTTTGCAGCTGCAATTGCAATGCAGAATTTTCCATAAGATATTTTATTAATTAATCTTATTTACTGACTCACTGAGCAACTGCCCTCTAGCTTGCCCTATTCCAGCTTTAAGAGCAGCTTCGCAAAGTTATTAGAAATTATACATTTTCTATTGCCACTTCCCTGTGTTTTCTTCATTACTCTGAGCAGGCAGAGGCACACTCTGTAGGGTGCTCCATGATGGGAATATTTCCCTGCAGCACAGACACTTTCCTAATTGGGATATTATTTCAGGAAAGTCAGCTATGAAAGGCTATATTCTGAATGCAAGAAGGGCAGCCTCGTTCCTCTTTGAACTTTGGTTACAAATTGACCAGCAGATTTTGCTGTCTGGCACCTTTTCAGAATTCTGTGGCTTTTTTTCTGATTCCCAGGTTGCAGAAATGTTTATTTTGCAAACACACAGGATGGCTTCAGGCTTTGCTTGTTCTTATCTTCATACCTGAACTGACAGAACAAAATGCAGAAGCCTACTTCACCTACTTCAGGGTCATACAAATTAAAATCAAATGCTAACGAAAGTGGTTTTCTCTCATTTGAACGATTTTGTGCCCCAGAAGTTTAGTGCTGGCTATTCTACAGAAGGGAGTCAAAAAAACCCAGCTGACAGCCAGCAATAAGCCGTTGGGTACTTTAATACCTTTCACTAGTCCAGGTAGCGCTGGAAAATAAAATGTCCACCCAACTCAGAAAACAGCCACCACAAAATCCCTTACTTGGATATTTTTTTTTTTTTTTGATATTATGAAATTTATTTTGAAGCCCCAAATTGGACCGAGGCCCATGATACTGCACACCAAATGTGACATGAACACCTAATACAGTACAATGTCTGGCTTCAAGGAGTTTGTAATCTAAGCAGACATGACAGACAGCTGATGAGAGAAAAAAAAAATCCTATGTTCATATGCATATAAGGAAGAAATCCTTAAAGAACATAACTGATTTGTCCAGTGACAAAATGACCTAGGAAGTCCAGCTGGACATTCAGCCACTGGATAGAAAGTATGAACATCAGGTATAAAACGTTGCCATTCCAACGTGAGAAGGGATTTCGGGGAATGATTTGAGGGCAAAGGATATTTATGGGTACTTTGCACTTGCAAAGATAAAACCAGGATACACAAGGCAATGAATAGTCAGATTCTTACTTTTAGCATCACGTTGCTGCTGTAGCTTGCAGAGAGGCAAATGAGAGAAACAACACAACTCTGACGGTAAAAGTCCTATATAATTTGATAGGATTGAAGCTGACACTTGACAAGGAAACTAGTCACAGAAAAAAATTGCTTTCTTCTAACATTAAATAAATTACATTATGATAAGGAAATCAGTATTTTGCCATGATACAGCTCTTCCTTTTCGCTGTAGTATTTTAGCCTTCGAACTTCCCCAGCCCAAACGAAACTCTTTTGTATCTGAACAAACAGGTTTTGTTTAAAGAAAGGATGAAATTCAATAGTATTTCCACCATCTTTTCATGCCTTTCCAGTTATTACAGTTTTCCTCTTTTGTCCTTTCTCCCGCCTTGCTTCCTATTGCAATCATGTTCTCACAGAAGTTCATCATGAGGTTTTCACTGGAAGAAACCTGGGACTTCTGTAGATTTCATCCTTCTGAAGAATCTTGTAAAACATATTATAAATACAAGTAGAAAACTTTATTCCTAATAAATAACTCTCTAGTCTTCCCTCTTTCCTTGTAGAATATTTGCTCTCAGTTAGGTTTTATATGACTCTTGCACAGGAGAAGGGTTTAGTTTTAATTTGGCATCCACAACACCAGCCTCGCTGCATAAGATGCCAGTTCAAATCCATCGTCTTTTATTAAGCCTCACCAAAGCCCTAAAGAGCTTGTAAGTGCACCGATGGGTCCCTCGAGAAATGGGACGATGCTGTTTGAATATAATTCAGAGAGTCAGACAATCAGCCTCTCTGTCACTAGGCAAACAGTTTAGCTGTGAGTGATGCTCATGAACAGCAATAATTTAATTGCACGCCGAAACCCATGCTTGCAATGTTCCAGTCCTCCTGATCTGAACTACTATGAAGCAAGGCTGCAGCCAACGTGAGAGCCACGCTTGGCCTTCCTTGTACGGCGGAATGTCAGAATAACTCAGGACAAAGAAGATGCTGCAGGCAGCGCTCAGGGTAGAAAGTTCGGTCTAAACAGAGAATTAGTTTCTGTAGGAATGTCATGCAGCAAGCGGTCAGCCGAATGCAGGGTTCTCCTCTCAACATCCCCTTCACACTCAGCATCAGAACTGACCAACGCAAACCCTGGAGATTCCCACAACAGCGGAATCCTAACTTTTTTTTTTTTTTTTTTAAACAATGAGCCTTCCCAGTAGAGGACAAGCGGGAATGTAGTAAGGCTTTTTGAATTGCCTCACATTAATAATTGAAGCTTGTGTGCTGCAATAAGCTGAAAGAACACATTGGACGATTTTGTTTATTTTTTAAAATAAAAAATAACTTCCAAAGAAATTTCATGATGGTCTTATCAGCCAAAAAAAAACCCCAAACATTTTGCCTCTATTGGGTATTTGGAAATTATTGCAACATCTAAAAAGTAGTATCTAAACTCCATGAAAAATTATTGTAGTTCTACAAGACAATTTCTGAAGTTTGCTTCAGAGAGTTACAATTTGGTACTGTATTTCAGAGCTGTCCTAGTACTTCAGGGAAAAAAGTGCTTCTGAACATGAATGTTCAGTGTTTCTAGCTGTTGCTGTTTCTAACCGAGTCACAGAACCTTTTGGACAGATTATTAAATCACAACTAAAACAATTATATCGCCCTGATATGTGTACTTTTAACATTTGCAAAGTGAAAACATCAAGATTTTTCAATTGAAAACATTTTGAAGGAAAAGTGTAAACTGTAACCATTCATAGGGAATTCCCACATCAGGAAGAAGTGTTCTGAAGAAGAATGATGAAAAGTTTTGGGTACATATAATCTTGAAATATTTTGAATGTGCACTTGTAGATAGCCAGGAATGGATGACATGCTACTGGGAGAGGAGCAATAATATTTTCAGAATGCAAGGTGTGAAGCAAAGAGTATTAAGGAATTCAAAACAGAAAAAAATATCACTCAGTCTAGAAGTCTATTCACAGCCAATTTCTCCAAGCAATGTTTTAAACACGGTATCATGATGCTTTTCACTAGCAGACAACTACGTTGGTGAGATCAAAGATCAGTTCTAGAAAAGCCTACGCTGACGGACAGCACGCTCAAACACGCCGTATGTTACACAATGGTGGCTGCTCTTTGCAATATTACTGCTTACGGCACTCAGAAGGGAAAGGAATGCATATCAAAATCCAAATGGTGAAAATAATATCTTCTAGGACCAACTTATAGATGATGGTACAGCATTCCAGGAGAAGTCACACATAAAACAAGCCAAGATTCCCCAGATGGATTCACCAGAAGCCAGAGTGACCACACTTATTTCAGAAGAACATTTAGACTCACCCTTCCAAATGTCACAACATGGAAAATAACTTACATTGGAAGCCATCATCTGTGTGATGACACTAAGCATCAAACTCAAGAAACACAACTGATGACAGCATTACAAAAAGTGACATTATGAGACTTACAGTCACCATTTCAAACTGAATTTGAAGAACAGATGTCAGGCACTCTAAGACTTTCATCTACAAGTCACACCACAGTAGTCAACATTAATATGACATGGTCTGTCGTATTTGACACTGTAATAGATGTCACAATAACAGGTGTACAAGGTAAGGCAATCAAAGTTCAAGACAGGATCATAGAATCACATGAAGGAAACAAAATAGGTCAAAACAAGGAACTCCTCAAACCAGGGAAAGCAGCACAAGAAAATGGAAGAGGAAGTACTTCATCAGAAGAAGCTGAAGAGGTGCTGTAAGAGCTAAGAACAAACACTCTGACCATAATGCCACTTCGAGTGGTAAGCTGAAATGAGCAAAAGGTGCTGGCAAATATAAGCAAAGAAAGACTTTGATAGAAAGAGTACACAAATAGGCAAAAAAAACCCCAACAAACAAACAACTTTAAGGCTTGCTAAATAGGCTCCACTTGGTTGCCTGTGTTGTAACATCTTTAGTTAGGCACTGCACTCTCTCATGCTGCAAACAAAGGGATGGAAGATGTCGTTAGAGGGTTAAAAGGTGAGAAAGCTACCAGCAAAGAAAGCCATTGTGAAATGCTAAGCAATGCAATAAAAGGAGTGTTGATATTTTGGAATTTTTGAAGGTGCAAGAGCACCTTTTTTTGAAAAACAAATTAAATTAATACTATGTAATAAATATATCATAAGTAAAAAGTCTGAGAATTAAAAGTTTAATTAAATCTTTATTGCATTATCTAAAAAAGCTTTAAATTATCTCGAAAACATAACTAGCATCACAGCCTTGGAAGGAACATCATCATGGAAAGACAGATTGTTCAGAGAATCCTTTCATTGAACACTCTGTCTTCCATCTTCCAACATGCCTTTGGAAAAATACCTGTCTTCTGCCTAACTTTTTTCATATCTGCATGTCCAGGTGAAGGGGCTGTGTAGCTGGGATTACTGAGTCCAGTTTGGAGACTGAAAATGCCCTTATCTGAAGTCCACTGATACCAACTGAACCATATTCCAGCCTGCATATCCCCAGCCTTAATTTCTTTTAATGCAATTTAGAAGACGGTTTTAACATTCAGCTGATTGAACTTGCGCTTAATATCTTCTCTCATTGCATCAGAAGGTAGCGGTGTACTCGTCTGTGCAGAATCCCAGGATCAAGGCCCAGTTTATTCGATACCCTTGCTACCCATGTAGAACCAACAGCATTCACAAAGCTGGCATGGCACTTATCCTTTTTTATGTTGCAAATTAAATAGACATGCTTCACTGCTGTAGCTCAGCAAAGGAGAGTGAAAATTCACCCTTGAATGTACAAATCAATTTTGGTTTACATTTTGCTCCTGGATGCTGGGCTATGACACCGACAAACACAGCGCTGCCTCACAAGTATCTTTTTGAAAAGGGGAAGGATAAAAGATGGTGGAGGAGGGAGAGGCAATTCCTCTGTGTTTTCATTTACAAGCTGTTTACTAAAACAGCTAACATCTCCAGCACGCTCCTGCAATTGGCATTATCTGCAGTATGCGCACAGCAGCTGGGCAGAGATGCTGCCTTCCCCTGCTCTATTTTCTTGTAGATGGCAAGCAAATGTCTTCCCTATCAAAGAGTATTAAAAATCAGTAACGTAAGGGAGCAGAAAGACTCGCAGGCTGGCCATTCATCCCCTATGAATCATCCTGCAATTTCTTAGTTTGACAATTGTGCCTCATATATTTTAATATCTGTTCTGAAAGAAGAAAGCAAGTCAATTCCTTCCTTACGAGCTCCCTGTAATTTCAGCTCGTTCTTTACTTATGTATGAAACTGAGTTGGGTGAAAAGGGTTAGAGGCAGATGAATCTCAAGCTTCCGAGCTCAGGAAAGGCCAATAAAACGTGCAATAATCTTAATGTTTGGGTTTCACCTTGCTGCAAACACCTTTTATATTGACTGATAAAACACCACTAATGGTGCAACTGATGCTTTGAGTTTTAAGGAGATTTCCTGAACTCCTTTGCAAACTTTGAGTTCCCCAGCATTCTTTTCTTCTGCTAAGTGGACTGGCAATCTGCACCCCCTCCGTTATGGCATACTTACGTTCCTACAGCATTCAAAATACTCAATTGGTGTTCAACATTATTTTTCTACTTGTATAAAAACATAGTGTATTCTGTATGCTGAAAGACAGATTTTGAGTCACAAGGAAAGAATAAGAGGTGGGAATAAGCTATAAGTTCTTCAGGCTAAATCCCTCTAATATTTTTTTTTTATGCTTGCAGCTACTCAAATATAAGGATTTTCATTTTCCAAGTTACACCTAATTCTTTAAAACAAACACTATTAAAGAAATAAAATCTTCTTTACAAGGACAAAACTAAACAGAAGAGCCATCTAAGCAATCTCTTCCCCCCAGTCTAAGCTGTAAAACCTTCACTAAGCTCTTAGAAAGTGCCAGCACTGGAAGGTGCAGCTGCAGAAGCTGTATCTGCAGAGCACAGGACGCCTCTTGGTCCTCCAGCCGTAAGAGAACAAATTAATTATGAGAAATGGTAAGAAGAATGAAAAAGGTTCATAGGTTTTCCTGTTTCAGACCAGTTCCTGACCACGATAGGTTCTTTTTCATATGAAGTGGCTCTTTTCCTCTTCCGTTTAAAAAAATTATTTGATTACACCAGAGAACGAGAGAGTGGCGTGGCTGGACGGAGCATGCTGGCATTTCTGTGACCCCGAGGATTATTTAGTATTCTTACAGTAAGCACTCCAATGCAGACCTCCCCTGAAAGGCCCAGTGCAAAAAGCTTGCTCCAAACTAGTCTAGTGCCCTGTTGTACTGAGTTCAGTACAAATACAATAAAATTTGGTATTAAAGATTGAGGATAATTACTTTTTGAGATTTTTCCATGAGATAGTTGGATACGGGTTTTGGACCAGATCTCCCACTGATATAAGTCAGCAAAGCTCAGCACAGCTACATCTGTTTACTCTTGGAGAATACCTGAGGCTATCTCTCGCAGGCATCGAGCTAGCAATATTTCCACTTGCCCAGTTAATGGTGTAGTTTCTCCTGACTATCGTTTGTAAAATTTAAGTCATAATGAATTTGGCACAATATTTTGTTATCTTTCTCTCCTAAATTCAAACAAAAGCTCTCAGCCACTGTGTGGCTGAGCACAAAACTTGTGAGGAATAAAGGAAGGGTTTTTGCAGATTTCACTGCTCTCCAGAGCAGATTAATGTCATTTGGATTAAATGAACCAGAAGCTTTGTTTCTCCTACTTGCCTGCACTTGGGCCATCATCTTGTGTTTTTCATGTTCCTGCACCGTTCCGAGTACCCCAGTCTCGATGTACCAGCATAAGCAATATTTATCATCTGCAAGGCCATTCCTTGGTTTGAATTTTTTATGCAAATACACAGATAAAAGCATCTAATACAGGGTTAAGATGTACGCCTCCTTTCCCCTCCTGCCCACCCATCACCTCCCACAGTCACTTCACATGCTACATTCAGCAGCAATGGATCTGAGGAACAGCACTGCCAATCCCAGCACCACGAGGCTTTTCCACGGATCATAAAGAATGCTATAATAACAAGAGAAACAGCTTCCAGGAAGAGAGGGGGAGAGTTATGGAGGTGGTGGAGATACAGAGATCCTCTCTCCTGTACGCCGCCAGCAACAATGCCCTGCCCATAAAGCAGGACATACCAAGAATATCAAACCTGAAAGAATGGACAGCCTTTTTTTATTCCCTACTTATACCATCAATTTAGAGATTAGAAAACAGATATGAGTTGTTTTTCACACTGCAGGATTTCTGCAAACAGACCAGAGGAGGAAAATTAGCAATATTAAATGCTACCTCTTAAGCAGGCTGAGCTCATTCATTGCCAAACTACTAGCAATTCAGTTCAATGCCTGCAAGAGAGCTATCAATCACAAAACCACTTGCTTTTGTATCTGTTCTAAAATCCATATACTTCCACTCTATTTTCTGTTTTATTATATTTGAAGCCATAGTTCCATAAATCATCTTGATGTCTTTAGTGCAGCCATCATCATTTCATGAGATTAAATTACATATATAAAAATCTCTACTCAGACTGCACGGCTACTATGGTTATCTTACACACAGATTTACCTGCTAGGACAAAATTAAGGAGTCTCACCCGGCTGAAACTCTCTCCCTTTCTCTCTCTCCTTTTTGTTCCCACAAGCAGCAGCTGGCACTCTGTACTTGCGATCACATCACGCCGTCCAACAGTGGCAGTGCACATCATCACGTTATGCCTTCCCAGTTGAAACCTGAGATGTAGCCAGCCAACCGCTGCTGTTTGGCTGGGCCTGGTAAGATCTGATGGAGCTACCTGGAGTCCACAGTTCCTGGACAGAATACACATCCCAGCTTTCCTTCAGTGAGGGATGTATTTCTAATCCGTATGACTTCACAGACATATTTGAAAACACTGGCTGCACACAACCGAATAGTCTACAGTCTAGAAAGCAAGTAAGAACTTAGCACTTGAAACAAATATATATAAAGGTTATAACCCAAGACTTTAAAATATCAGAGCTTGATTAATACTGCAGACTTCACTAATTCAAATTTAGTGCTACTACTCAAATGCAATTTAGTGCAGATCATCCAACTAATAACAATAAATAAATAACAACTGATAATTGTCACAATCACTCCCTCTCCTGTGTCTTTTAAGCTGAATTTGCATTGTAAAGTTCCATCTCACAGTTGCTTTTTTAAATTCTTCCTAGAGTAAACTCATGAGAGGGGAGGAGCTCAGAGGGATTATGTGGTGCCTGAAGAGACTGCTAATACCTGTACTTTAGGAAACTGGAACCTTCAAACAATACATCAATTTGGAACTGTCCACAGACAGCCACAACTTTAATTCATCATTTCCTTTCTCAGGAAGAAAGAGTTTTCAAGAAAGACAATTATGGATGAGCACAAGTAGTTGGTAATTGGGGTTAAAGGATTGTGCAGGTAATTTGTTACCTACAAGTTTCTTTCCAGAGCTGATTATAATTGAAGCTGTGTGAAATATTCTTGTCTCTTGAATTTATTGGATCTTTATTTTGGATTCAGAGAAGGTTTCATCTAGAATGTACATATAGACGTGAAAGTGTAATCAGATTCTACCTAAAACAACTCTGCATTTTGAAAACTGTACCTTGTCAAACTAGGATTCACAACATAACACAGAAAACACCTATTCTAAAACAACCTCAAAATAAGTTTGCACCCTCTTTGATATGCAAGTTTCAAAAACCAACAGCATTTCTGCAACCCCTGTCTTCTCGGTTACTGAACAATGAAAGGTCACAGTAATTATTCCCATTTGTGGGGAAAGCAAGCTGACGCAGAGATATCACCCAAGATGGCACACAGCTTCAGGACAGAAGCAGAACTCGTGACTCTCAGGATGGGAATCTCACCAATTTAAGAGGGCATAGTGCCCCTCTTAAAATTGATCTATTGAACAAGGCTACACTAAGTTCCCACTTTACTTTTATAATCCTTCTTGTGCTACATCTTGCATGGAAATGCATTTTATGGATTTAATGCATTTTGCCAGAGCTCATTTCTCCCAGCGATGACAACACTGAGCATCAGGAATGAGTACCGCTGATAAAACGCTCTTTCTGCCCTAGCATATTGTTGGGATGCTGCATCTGGCCTGCGTGAATGGCATTCATTATAGCTGGTACACCAAGATAATGATATCCTGCAGCCAATTATGTCATTCACTTGCTCTCTTGCCAATTAGCTCTGCCTGCCTGTCTAGCTGGTTCCAGTAAGGACTGTTGCCAAGACTGAGAAGAGAAAAATTCTTTAGCCTTTGAGAATATGCATAATGCAGTTTTAGTCAGTTTTCAGCCACCTTCAGGAATCTCAGAGCATAGACAGATGATCACAGTCCACAAGACCAAACTTTTTTGGAAAGTACTAGCTGAAGCGTGTTTTATTTCAAGCAAGTTGGTGCTTTTCAAAGTAATTTGGTGCTACGCTGCAAGTGGCAAATGCTTATTTACATAGAAACTCCTGTATTTTCTCATAGCTATATTCTAGAATTGATATATATTTCTTTTGCAGTCAAAGCATGTTTTAGATACATTGGTAACAACAATCCTTGGTACTATGATCATTTATATCTCCTTGTGAAGGCAGTTGCCAGCCAAGGCTCTGTCCCAGTGTTGCTTAAACCATCTGTGGTGTAAAGTGCAGTTCAGAAAATATCTCATATACATCCACAACTGTACCACCACAGGGACACACACCATACATTTCTTCCACAATAAACTGACAGAATGGTTTTGGAGATACAGGATTCAATCACTGCACAGCAACAGGTACCACAATGTACTATTCAAAAACGTGTATACACTTGTACACACACGGACGAGTATCTATGAAAGAAAGAAGAGCAATAGACGTAATTAGTGCGCTCCATAACTTAATGACCAGCAATTGCTTTCATAGCTGTATAAGATCAATTAATACTACAGGCAGGCATAATCAGATGTCAAGCTTTGCAAGCAAATGGCCAGCTGTGGGTGTGGAAGGGGAACCTCCGTCACTACTCCCCCAGTTACAATTGTACACAACTTAGGTAGGGGCTGGAAAACAGATTTTTTTTCTTTACATGGAAGTTACGTATACTTTCAAAATTAAGCAAGCATTGAATGTACTCAAGACAGATTACAATTCTGTAAATACATCTTCCTCATCTGAAATCTTTGCATCTCTGTTATGCCCATCTGTAAAACGGGAATTTAAATACATTTCTTCTGTCTACTCTTTCTTCTCTCCTCTTCCTCTAATTCCTTCTCTAACCTCCCATTAGAGAATTCATTGCGTTTACAAATCTTCAGCGTAAGAACTTAATATATGCTTGAATGTATTAAAAGAACAGAGCTGTAAGGTTCACAGGAATACCAATAATAAAATTATGGTACAGAAAGTAGAGATTTCATGGTTTGAATCATTCTTACAGACTAGATGAAACAATGACATGACAATTCAGATATTCCTCCTATGACTGCAAAACTTGGTTGTAGATATGCTCTAAAGGCTTAGCTGTGGTCAAATAATAATTTCCAGATCAATAAGCCTAATGTAATATTTATACAGGCTCTATACTTTAATTATGCCAAGATTGTAAGTTTAATTTAATATTATTCGTACTGCAGGTGTTCAGAGATGGGCAGTTAAAAGAATGCATGTCCCTTTCAATCAGAGCTTGTAGAAACAGGACTCAATTTACTGCTGCGCAGCATAGCGACTGGAACATAAAAGGAGCATGACTTAAGATTATTCTAAAGGCTCAGTAAAATTTCAGAAGACTGGCCATGAATATCTGTATTTCAGTAGCATTCTTCCAAAGCTAGCTTTGCTTCCAAAGCTAGCTTTTCTTTGCATCCTTTTTTGCCTCTTTTATTTTCTTCCTGCAGAAGATATTATGGTTACATAAGCTTGTTTTTATTTTTCTCTGTATAGATGTGTATAGAGCACCCTTCTTTTCCATTGACATTTTTGAAATCTACCCTCATCCTTGAGAACTGTACAAAACCTAATCAGCACTTGACATCCCTAGACAGCTGTTGAGTAGAATGTTAATAGTTCACAGCATTAAATCTCACAAACTTGAATTTCTATCAGTTTTCAAGCAGGCAGCTGCCTCCTAACACTGTTATTTTGGATGGCGGTGCTACAATCCCTTTCCTGACAGTTTGGATGAAATTCTGTGACAGGTCTAGTTGTACTGATGAAAGGTATCTGTGGCTGATGGATGAAGACTAAGGAAGATGAGGAAGAGAAGGGGAGAGAAGGATGTAAGGCGAAGGAGGGCTAAAGGTGAGGCTTACCCTAAAGATAACTGCAGTGAAGGTGTATCTTAAGAGGTACAACATAACAAACACCTCAAATTCCATTAACAGCAGAGCAGTAGTGAATATACACAATGCACTTCTTTGCATACTAAACTGGAAACATGTCCTGTTTGCCTGTCACGGGAGGACTGAAAACCTTTCACCAGATTTAACCTTAGTTTGATGGTCTGGGGAAGAGTACGAGGGATGGGTTATATGAAAGACCATGTTCTTTGTGATCATTTGTGAAGGAAAAGTAAGAGAGAGATGTGAATAGGCATCATGGATACAGGAAGAGGCAATGTGGACAGAGAGAAAAATAAATCAAATACTTGTAATGAGAACAGCGTGATAAATAGAAGTTACAATATGCAAAATTCCAAATCAGTCCTCACAACCTTAACGTCAGCATGTCTGCGCACGTATTTACTGAACTCCCATTGCCATCAAAAGCCTCAGTCCCCAGAAGCAAAGCCCAGTTAGGCATCTCTTACAGGACTGTCTCATCTACTGTACCAAAGTAGCAATAACAATGCATGTACAGGGGAAAAAAAGAGAGATGAGTAATTGTGGTGGATGGAAAATTACAGGCAGATTAGCAAGATCACAGCAAGGGCAATCACTTCTGTCACCAACAGAGAGAAATTTTTTTTCAGGCAAGAGGACAACAGGAGAGACTAGCTCCGTCACTGTTATCTTCAGCAGGACACTGTTACCTGTCTTAAGGCACCCGAGGAGTCTACCAGCGTTTGAAAGTTATGTGCACTACATCTTTTTAAACTAATCAAAACTTCACTGCTCTAGCAATACGTTAAAGCATTTAAAGTCTGCCCAGAGTCAATAGTAATTACAGAAATTTGTCATGGGTGCCAATCATGCAGTTCCAACCCAGGGTGCTTGTTGTTGTTAAACTCCAGTTTGTCAGCCTTGATTTGTTTCTGTAGGACACCAGCCCCTCGACAGCTGGAAGTGGGACTGCTTACGAGATGGGACAATAGGCACTCCGCGTGTGCTAGGAAAGGTTTCAGCCAGGTGGCTTGGTTTGCTTTTCTGAACAGGCACTGGGACCGTTTTCAGATTCTGATTTTGTGCTGCACAAGGGAGGATGCTGACAGGTCCTCTTAACCAAATTCAGTGCACAGAATAACCTTCAATGCATCTTCACTACACAGCAGATGTTAAGTGAATGCCTCAGGTTACAGGAATTTCATTAAACGTGAGAATCGCACCTCTCTCTTATCAATATGAGCTCTGCCAATAAAAAGACAAGTCTTCCTAAGGGAAAATTCAGCCCCTGCTTGGCCACGACTTTATTCTTCTCGTGACTCTCCCCCTCAAGCCTTCAGACCAAACACAGCAAGAATGATATAAAGCGATACAAATCTGAACATCCGTAAGGAAGGAAGGACAGAAATGAGGGATAAGGATGTGGGCAAAGGCACTTTAAATTAGAGCACTTCCCTAAAATCTTTTTTTACTATTTTGACAAGGCAGTGCCCTTGAGCTTCGGTTTCTGTAGCACCTTCATTTTTATACAGGGCTCAGCAACCTTATAAACCACACGCCCGATCTTGACCCCGCACCAGCCTTACACTGCTGGACGCCAACGCGTGGTGTGAACGTCCTGTGCCCAGCACCAACAGAAAAAACACTGGGGCTTGAGTACTGAAAAGCCAGAACAAAGGGAGCTGAAGGGTACCAAATATATTGAAACTCTGGCTAATAGCACAGTGGAAAATAAGATAATCCAGGCAACTCGAAAGGAGCAACTGCTGCTTTCAACTTCTATGTCAATAGTTGGAAAGCAAGTCAAATGTTTCAGAACTGATCTTCTGTACAAATATTTCCATTGAAATATGGATATAAACACATGTTTCAGCAGACAATCATTTAGCTGCTTAGCATATTTCACTGGGACATTTTTTATGTAAAGGCAGCTTTTTAACCAAGCAATATTTTGTGAAAATATTTCAAATTTTTTAGAATTTTAAATATTTAGATGAAGGAGTGGAAACAAAATTATGAAATTGTTCAGCCTTTGAACAAGCAGGAATGAAAGTTCCCTGTACTGCTGAAAATACACTTTAATGACATCAAGATTCATAGACTCTTCAACTCTAAAGTTGAAAAGCAGCAGCACAATCATCTGGACGGATGTGTGGAATAACAAAGGTCATAAAAGCTTCATTCTTTAATTTTTGTTTCTAGCTCAAAACTGCAGTATGAACTCAACTTTTTCTTAGAAAGATAAAGAGTCTTCATTTACAAACTAAAAATTATGGAAAATTGACCTCGGCCCTACATAAAACTTTACCCCTGGGGACTGGACTTCCGTTTTTATTTCTTTTTCTTTTATTTTAATAAATTTAAGGCACATTTTAAGTAGTTGCTGATCATTTCCCCTCCTTTGTAATTAGATGCAATTAGGAATTACTCTCCTTTGTAATGAGATGCAATTACGGTTTCTGTGATAGTAAAACACCCAAAGCAATCTTCCTCTCACCCCTCTGCATTTACAAGGGAAGTTTTCTGACTGTTCCAGCTAAGGGCTGCGCATCTTCTAGGGTCCTGCTGCAATTAACTGGAAACGGCGGTGAATGAGACAGGCCCAGGAACACACACCATGAGTAACCTTCCATAAAACCTTCCGCAACTCCGTATTGCTTCAGGTAGTTATAGTAATCCAAGCATGCATATGTTTGTGCGTGCACATGCAACACACAACTAAGGATGGTGTGGATGAGAATGAAGCTAAAAGAGTATTTTTAACAAGGTATGTACTAGCAATTTTACACCTAAGGAGTTTTAACAAGGTAGGTACTAGCAATTTTACACCTAAGGAGAGCGGTCAGTTCCTACAAGATGCATACAGAATGACACAAATTGCAGTACGCATACCTTTCTATACAAGAACCAGAAAACAGAATAAAAAATGCTCTTCTTTCTTTCATTCTCTCTTATGTCTTAGGAAAAGAGACTAGTAGGAAAAGTTGAAAAATCAGTTATGGCAAAGGTACAACAGAAATAGTAAACATGGAAGGTCTGCCAGACTCAAGCTGCAAGCAGGGGTGCTGCTCAAAGCCTTGCAGAAATAGAGGCGATAATTTAAGAGTATGATACCCAGTATTATCAGAGTTTGCAAGCTTATTGTATATAATTTATTTTAATCAATATATGTCAGAGATTGAACATGAATAGGAGAGAGATTTTTATTTAATTGTGAGAATTATTGCATGAATTCAGGATGCTGATTTAGACCAAGGTTATTTTCTGAGTGAAATTTCTTCTAAGAGGCATTTCTTCCATTCTTGTCTGGTTGCTGCTTCTTCTATAGAACAGACTGGCATGATTAATCCAAACAAGAGGGATTAATTGGACAACCTTCTGTGTCCTGGAAGCAGCTCAGGGAATTGACAAACTATTATCTGCTCAGATCCTCTATTTCATCACATGAATCACCCTGCCCTGAGCATCGCTCTATATAAAGCAAAAATGGAGAGGCTGCAAAGTGTCTCTCCTTTTTATTTATTGCGAGCACTTCTCAAAATATGTATCCACTTTATTATTTTTTTCCCTTCCAGTCCAATTAGTTCATGTTCTCACAGCTGATTTTTCTTTGTAATTCACTTATTTTTAATTGGTGTGGAGTTCTGAGCTGCACCAGTTTTGCAGAAATGAAATATATGAAGAGCAGTTGAACTGTGTCTCTTTACGCCTCTATAATTTCTTCCACTTCAGGAAAAAAAAAAAAAAAAGTGCTTACTGCCCCAGATCAGTGGATGTGGAATGCCTTGAAATTGCCAGACACAACCAAACGCCATTTCTTATCAATGTAGTCAAGCCAAGGGGTTATATTCTAATTTACATTATCTAAATTCAGAAAAATGCCAGTTCCAACATTCTCACTGTAAAGTTACCAAATTGCACATGTGTGACAGCATATTTGTGTACAGTCACAGAAGGACAACAGCTTTCTAATATTAAAACCATTTAATTTTTTGTTTGTTGTTTATGAGGTCTTGGTACGGATTCAGTGGTCAAACGCTATTCATGATGGCTGCTAGAAAGCCCTTGTATTATTTCAGCTTTTTACTTTGATGTCTGAAGTTTACCCCTTTCATTCCTTCAGTTCTGCTGTTTCTAAGACTTACTGTGTGAGTTTTAAGGTCTTGCTTTTCTGTCCAACGGAATTAGCCAGAACCATTTTGCGTTTTCCTTAATTTAGCGGGCATTACATCAGGCAGTTAATCACATTCTTCCCAGTCACCAGAAATCCCATTTACCCTTCTGGATTCCTCTTCCTCAGTAGGTGAAGACACAGTCAATAGCATTATCTGCAAAGTGCATATTGTGTACATTAATGCAACTGCCAATGTTGCAAAAGGGTCAACTGCTTCCGAGAGAGCAAAGAATAAAGTAGTACACCATGGGCACAATTCTTTGGATTGCCAGCTCTGCGTGATAGATCACAGGGGATTTTCTGTAACTGGCTTGAAAAAGACACTGAACAGGAGGCAGAGTCCATTACTGACAGAAGAAAAGGCCTGTCAGAAAACCCCAGGCAGCAAGGATGTAGCTAAGATCAGTACAAGAGAAAGTTTCTGCAATCCATCAAGAGAACTGTGCGCAGGTGACCCAGGAATCACCTCGCACCATTGTACTTTGCAGCAGGCAGTCCTTGTTGGAATTGCCCCTCTGGGCGATGAAAGCACTCTACGTGACACCTGCGAATTTGCCCTTTACTGCTGCAAACCCAAGCTGTTAAATATCAGGCTCTTTTGGCTGTGATTTACTCTATTTATGGCCCTCCTTCCACCCAACCTTTCCTTATCACAGGGGATCAATTCTGGACACACAACAAAAGGCAACAATGGTTTTAATAAAAAACAGAAAGACAGGAAAGATTGATTTTGCCAATGAAGACAGGCTGCAGCAATGGAGAAAAAGAAAGCAGGCAAGGAAGAAAGAATAATATCCATAAAAAAAGCACATTGGTGGCTATACCAACCCATAGGTACATTTATAGTAGATGAAACCAACTGTGTTTTCTTAATATCCCTTGTTTCTCTGTATTCAACAACTCTTCTAATTTAAAGGTGGGGACCTAAAAATGTTCCTGAGGTTCTTCCATTCGACAAGAAACTACTTCAAGGAAGAAGTATAGTCCTCTAAGACCTATAAGTCTTGATGCAGAAAAGCTAATTTCTCTTGCGACCTTGTGAAAGTCTTAGAAACTTCTGTGCTATTCTGCTTCTGATAAAATTCTAGACTTGGGAAAGTACTATCAAAATAAGGCCCCCTCAGAACTCTATTTTTTTTTTTGATCACAAAAAAGATTAACAAAAAGCATTCAAGTATAGCATGTAAGCAGTCAAAAAAAAAGTACTTTGCTTTAGAATTCATAAGGTGTCTGACACTTTTCTTTGGCTTTTCCTATACAATGTCATTTTCTTATAAACAGAAATACCTTTAATAGTTTCATGTATTTAATGTCTTCTCTAGACAATAAGTAAGCAGAAAAATAATTTTGTTCTGATTAAAATATTCTCCATGAAGTATTTTGCAGCATCAAAGAGATGTATTATGTGTAATGAGAAATGCTAAATATGGAAAAGAGCTGTTTATGACTTTAACGTGATCAAATTCCATCTTGATTTTCATTTCAAAAGTGAGAACATCACAAGTCTTCAGTTACCACAAACGAACTGATACGAGTTACCTGTCAAATGCAGTCTGATTTCAGTTGCTAGTTGCTCAGAAGGCCTGCGAGTGGAAATCAAGGTTGTTTTTATTTTGTCACGTCTATCGGGTAGCTCTTCAGGACCACACCGTACTATCTCCGGTGCCAGTGTTCAGCCTCCTTGCCATCTGTAATCATCTGCAAAACCAAAACACGTTCTCAAGCCAAATAAATCTTTAATAGCTGGCGTCAGAGCCGTTGTCTCAATGTGCACATAACTGTGTCTGGTGCTCTCAGAAACCAGTACTGGGAAACGGCAGAGCAGGGTGTAAGTCAGTCTTGGAATTTGCCACCATTCATGTGAAACAAATGTGTTGCTCTGCAACCTCAACAGCAATGTACTTTTCAAAATAGCCCATGGCAAAATTTTCAAGAAAAATTAAACCAACTACCATACAAAGCTGCCTTTGGCAGGAGGCTTTTGATTTCATGTGCTTGAAAGAGCATTATACTCCATGAAAGAGCAAGATGTGATACCTGGCAAAAGGAAGTATCCGTGTTCCTTCCCCACAAATTCCATACATATGCACAAATTCAAAGGATGCATCTTAATAAAATAATTTTATCAGCTCTAAAGAGGCTGTGTTTGAATAAATTAAAGAGGTTTATTTGATTTTTTTTTTTTAAGGGTTTCAGCAAGAAAATCTTAAATATCATAGAATAGTTAGGTTTGGAATGGACCTTTAAAGGTCACCTAGTCCAACCCCAAATATGCTGCCTATATTCTTGCAGACTTGAATTTCTTCTGAAAAAGAGGGTGGAGTATTAATTTATCAGGTGGTATAGATGACACTTATTTTTGTTGCAGAGGAAGTAAAGCTATGACCCTTCAAATGGTACATAAAAATAGTGTTTGCTCTCTTTAATGAACATAAACTTCATCCAATTGGAGTGCAGGTTCTTAAGAGCAAGGATACAGGATGTATATTTTTGCATAAAACACCAATATTACTGGTTTCAAGGTTCTGTAAAAATATTAATTAGCATCATTTAAAGGGCAAAATAACCTTAGCATGAACTGGAAAGGAAAAATTTAAAGAAGCTACACTTACACCAAGATTTGGCTCATATTTTTCTATACAAAGCCAATAGTTTATCCTGAATGAAACGCCAACTTGGAAAATAATGTATTCTTTCAGTTTCATGACAAAATTGCATCCTTTCTTTCAGTTATTAACTGACAACTTTTATAGAAAAAGGCACAATAGTTTATTTATTAGAGTGGTGTCTAATACTGTAAATAATGACGCAACTTTTTTCCTGGCCATCTTTATAGTGAAGGTCAAGTTCTCCTCTTACTTGTACCACTAAAATCTAGTTCCAGTGGTTTTCAGAAGAATATTCCAGATTCATGTCACTGAGCTTAAAAGGGAGTACAGCCTCCTCTCACTTGAGTATACACCAGTCTGATTTAGAAATTAATTTTTGATGAAATACAATATATTGCAATGTCACATGTCATACAATATAGAAGATGAGGATGGCAAAGCAGTTTTAACAAGTGAAATTTAGAATTAACGTTATAATTGGGGAACATAAATGAAGTGTGATTCAGTCACTGGGGAGTCATTATTTTGCTAGATACTGAATAACCGTCTACATCTCTCTATTACCCAGTTACAAAGTACAAACTCTGAAGGACTCAAAGCCTTTTTAGAAAACCAATTTGTGTAAAGCAAGGTAGCAAAGCTTAAAAAACCCCTTGCTATTCAAAGCACGAATGCCCCCTCAACCCAGTATTTCTATTGAATTTACAGCCCCTTCTTATGAATACACGTCGGTCACTCCGGCACACTGCTAGGTGAAGGGTTCTCCCAGCTATTGATCTCAGCACAATAAGGAGTAATCAGAGTCACTGAAATTTGATTTTTATGCCATGGAAATCTGCTGAATCATAGCTTATCGTTACACCCATGTGTTTCAGAAACATTTATAAAACAGAGGTGGGAGGAGGGCTAAATCAAATCATATCACTTTCAATGCATGTCGGATAAATGTCTTTAGAAGACACTGAAGGGTCATCAAAAAACCCCGCTTTGGAGAAAGGAGCCCTAAAATAAAAACCAGTGGGAATAGCAGAAAGACAGACAAAATCATGGAACTGAAAGCCTAATTTTTAATTAAAGTTTTGAAGAACACTCAGTTATAAAGGTGTATGGGAATGACATTCTCTCAAGAAGACATAATTACCTGCTTCAGAGTTGCAGTTGTTCACAGTGACGAATATGGTTCAGTTAAGTCCTAGAAAGGGCTTGTGAGCTCAGCTCTCATCGGTGTAAAAAGGAGCTGAAGGTGTCTGGCAATTTGCAAATTCAGGCCAAAGAGAAAGCGAATAATTGACAGCATTGCTTGATACAAAGAACTTACTGGCGTAAGATTGGGATAGCAAGTTACCAAGTGAATGCCATCACATAATGAGGAAGACAAATTTCAACCCAAATGAACACAATGAAGCTATTAAAACATTTCATATCTGTTCCTGCTGTGACAAACGCTACGTATATGCCAGTAAATCATTTTTCGTTGATATTACGACTACAGAAAAGCTATCCAAAGCCACCTGCACAAAGGTTTCAGAAGCTGGATACACATCACTGAAGCAGCAGAGGTGACATCATCACACGGAGGAGTGTGATGAATTTGTAAGGCACACTTTACGCTTCACGACACAGAGAAATTGGAAGTGGCTAACCAGCCATACATATGGGCGGGGTGTGTGTCTATCAACGTCCATACAGACACGTCCATATCAGATGTGCACCTATATAAGAGAGGGGTGTGTGATGGTTTGTCTACGTATCTAGAATTAGTTACAGGTATAAATCAAACACAACTCACTTTGACAAAACCAGATCAGCATGAAAAAAAGAGTTAACAAATGCAGAATTTCACCAACACTGAATGAGTCTTGGTTTAATGTGACAACTAAATTTTCCTTTTCCTTTAAGAATTAAAAAATTCACATAGTTTTTAAAACAAGGTCTCTTTAAAATGTAAAAACACAAAAGGTAGCTGATTCTTCATTACTTACCCATTGTTTCTTTCCCCGAGCAGCCTTAGAGTATATAAATACTTCATGAGGACTTTATTTATATAGTCTCAAATAAAGCGAAACTTCAAATCCAAAAATATTAACTCCGGGATCCTCTGGTATAATAATTGGTTGCCTGTAAATATAAAAGTTAGTTGAAAAGTATATAAATACATAATAAAATAGAATTCAAGTTAAAATGAAAAATTCAGATTTTAAAAGTTGAAGGCGAGCATACAAAGAAAAAGCAATAAGCTCGGTCACATCTAAGAATAACAACAGTGATGTTGGTTTCCTTTGTGCCAGAGAGACTGCCAAATGTGATCAGCTGTAGCAGGACTTGAAAAATATTCTGGATGACAGAGAAGATTAATATTATTGTTAATATTGTTGTTGTTGTGATTATGCATTAGTGGAGGTATCACAATGACACTGTGTAAATTAAGTCCTATTAATTAGCTGCTATATTTCACCCTTGAGATGGCATCATTTCAGAAATTGCTAACAAGAAAACTAATTAATGTCAACTTAGCTTAGATGATAGCTTCTGTGGTCTGGATATCTTCCCAACAGGGGCTAGATTTGGATCCTCCAAGTCACCTCACAAAGGTCACATTCACTTGGTTCTGCACGCTCAAGGAGTAAAGGAAAACGCAGCAAGGTCGGGCTGACAGATCTTCACCGCCGTTACTTACCTCACCCTGAAAAACAGCCTTCACCTTCCAGCACAATCAAAAGGGCCACACACTCTGCACTCTGATGAGTGCTGCTCTTTGTCAGGCTGCTCCTCGCATCAAACCACTGCAGAAAAGTGTGACATCAACGCGACGCCACCACAGCGAGCGGGTGGGCTGAATGGCTGGAGAGGGAGGAAGAGGGAAGGAAATTCAGAGGACTGCCCTTTGGCCAGGAACGCAGAACCACAGTCTTCTGATAGCAACCCCTTGTAATTTGGACAATTAGCGTAATAACTCATTTCTCCCAGCCCGTTATTAACTCCGAGGAAGACAAACAGCGCGCGCTCTCAGCACACGGCCTTGACTTTGGCTGCGTTTCTTGTGAGCGATGAGAGAGCAGAGCGGGTGAGAGAAACACGACAGACATCCCCAGCTCAGCAGCAGGAATCCAATCCTGCAGCTCGTACCGGCGGCGTACCCGCGTGCCCTCCTGTATGCCCAGTCCAAACCGCACTGTGGGCAGGTCAGCGACACTGGTTCCTATGGAACGGAGTGGCCAAAGGCTGCAAGCCAGCTGGAGCCTGCCCTTTAATTTATTCTGTGTACCTTTCTGTAGAAAAGTACTCCTTGCTATTTCTTCAGTGTATTTACTATACGTTCTGTGAGATTAGAACCCCAAAACAAAAACATCGGTCTGTTTCATTTCCTGGAGCGAAATAATGAACACAGCTCTATTTAGCTGCAAAACCAGCTTAAAATTAGAAGAGGTGGGTGCTGACATTTTTGTCTCACAAAATTATTATGAAATTAAGCCTTTTGTTTGATACCACAGAGACCATACCTTGGGAGGTGAATGTGAAAAGAAAGGCAGACTCTCCATGGATTTGAGAAGGAAAATACTGGCAGTTACTAAACCTAACGCGGAGCAGACTGCAGGGAGATCGGCCCTCTCCCGCTCACTGCAGGGACGGAGCAGCCTGAGGGGAACTCCGTGCGACAGCCCAAGGGAGGAATGCAGCCTGGAGAATCCCTTCGAAGCCAGCCTTAAAGTACTACATTCTGCTGGCCAAAATTATGTACGCTTAGAATAAATCATCACATTCCTCTCTCTTTTATGCCCCAAACACAAAACCACTGCCACGTTGTACTCCTGGGGCCTGGTAGTGAGCTTTGAGTCCGCTGTTGCTGTCTGAGGCCCATTTTTCCCTGTCAGCAGAGCTTGAGCGGCACTGAAAATGGCTGAAGTCTGGAGCACCCAACTAATTCTGCGGGGAAAAAAAATTAAATTAAAGAGGGATTTCTGCCCTACGGGGCTCCTTTGGGACTCTGCCTGCCTGGGGGAGTGGACACAGCTCAGGACAGGGACGCCGGGTTTGCCTGGGCAGCTGAAGGTGGAGCGGCCATGGCAGAAGCTTCTGGAACCGAAGGTGTGAAGAGACCCTCGGGCGAGGCCAGCCCCATCCCCATTGGCTGGGGCAAGGCGGGGTTCAGCCCCATTGGCTGGGGCAAGGCGGGGTTCAGCCCCATTGGCTGGGGCAGGGCGGGGAGGCGGGCTCAAGCCCTAGCCCAGCTTGCTGAGGGCTCATGGCCGCCTCTCCCTTCCATCTCCTGCCCCCACCCTCAACCCCGCGGCCGCAGTAACTTCACGCCCGACGCGTATTATGTTCTGTTTAACCGTCCTCACGTTTAACGCACTGTTCCCTTTGAAAGCGCACCGTTAATGTCAAAAAACAGGCTGACATTTTGATAACGACGGTTGTGTTTTCCAGCGAGGCGTTACTCTGCCGCCCAGCGCCAGGCCACGCTGGCTCCTGCGCTTCGTTTCCCTGCGATTAGATAATTGATTCTGCTCTTCCTGGGAGCCCGTCAGGGCCCATCAGGACAATTGCTCGAGCTTCAAAGGGCTTTGTCGAAAGAAATCCCATGTATTGATTTGTTCAGCAAAACAGGGCTTTCGGCATCGAGAGCTGCGGATTTCCTGAACAATTTTCAAAGGCACAAGAGAACAGACCAACTTTGAAGACATTTGTGGAAGGGCTGCTGTTCCAGTAGTCTGAGTTTTCAGTTTCGCAAAAGTTCCTTTTGAGTTTACTCTTTTAAAAAAAGAAGACACGCTCCTTTCCTCCTTTTGGAATCAGCAGTTATCAAATAATTTATAAATGTATTAATAAAACACTAATGGAAACCAAAACAGCAAATGTTTGTTATTTGTTGCCTTCTAGAAGAAAATAAAAGCACCAAAAAATTACTTATTCTTGCCTGTTTACCTGGGGAATATGTAGGACCTGACTCTGGTAGGCCAGCATTTACTTAAGCCTTAATTTTGCCAGTATATCTATTCATGCAGCTGTACCAAAGGAAAAGCAGAAGTTTCTCAAATAGACGTGAGTGTGAAAGACAGACATTGCATTAGATGCTTTCTTCTTTTTTAGTCATTAAACTCCGTAGCTATGCAGGGCAGAGCACACCTCCTCTTGAACCTTTATTACTAAAATAATGTGATCTTCATTCTTTGGACCAACCCCTTTGCAAAACATTGAATTTCACTTCAGGTTGCTAGACAGGGTTAAATACATTCTTATATTTTATTTTCAAACAGTCTTGTGTGTATTCTCTTTCTTGAGAGCATACAAGCTGATCTGTAGCATACTGTGTGTATCGGGAGAGAACATAGGGGTTCTGTACTCACTGGAAACAACTGGAAACACTAAATTCAATGGTCTCTAGTATAATTGTTTTCCTTTAAAAATTAAGTTGGCTGGAATAATGCAAAGTGGATGTAAATTATTTAACTTGTATGTTAATCTCTATTCTTAAATTTGTAGTGTTCTCTCCTCCTTAAAAAAAGAAAAGCACACAACAGTAACAACAAAAAAAAC
>WHYT01017718.1:251162-299026 GCA_009806455.1 Tetrax tetrax | reverse complement strand
GGCCTTGACTTTGGCTGCGTTTCTTGTGAGCGATGAGAGAGCAGAGCGGGTGAGAGAAACACGACAGACATCCCCAGCTCAGCAGCAGGAATCCAATCCTGCAGCTCGTACCGGCGGCGTACCCGCGTGCCCTCCTGTATGCCCAGTCCAAACCGCACTGTGGGCAGGTCAGCGACACTGGTTCCTATGGAACGGAGTGGCCAAAGGCTGCAAGCCAGCTGGAGCCTGCCCTTTAATTTATTCTGTGTACCTTTCTGTAGAAAAGTACTCCTTGCTATTTCTTCAGTGTATTTACTATACGTTCTGTGAGATTAGAACCCCAAAACAAAAACATCGGTCTGTTTCATTTCCTGGAGCGAAATAATGAACACAGCTCTATTTAGCTGCAAAACCAGCTTAAAATTAGAAGAGGTGGGTGCTGACATTTTTGTCTCACAAAATTATTATGAAATTAAGCCTTTTGTTTGATACCACAGAGACCATACCTTGGGAGGTGAATGTGAAAGGAAAGGCAGACTCTCCATGGATTTGAGAATGAAAATACTGGCAGTTACTAAACCTAACGTGGAGCAGACTGCAGGGAGATCGGCCCTCTCCCGCTCACTGCAGGGACGGAGCAGCCTGAGGGGAACTCCGTGCGACAGCCCAAGGGAGGAATGCAGCCTGGAGAATCCCTTCGAAGCCAGCCTTCAAGTACTACATTCTGCTGGCCAAAATTACGTACGCTTAGAATAAATCATCACATTCCTCTCTCTTTTATGCCCCAAACACAAAACCACTGCCACGTTGTACTCCTGGGGCCTGGTAGTGAGCTTTGAATCCGCTGTTGCTGTCTGAGGCCCATTTTTCCCTGTCAGCAGAGCCCGAGCGGCACTGAAAATGGCTGAAGTCTGGAGCACCCAACTAATTCTGCGGGGAAAAAAAATTAAATTAAAGAGGGATTTCTGCCCTACGGGGCTCCTTGGGGACTCTGCCTGCCTGGGGGAGTGGACACAGCTCAGGACAGGGACGCCGGGTTTGCCTGGGCAGCTGAAGGTGGAGCGGCCATGGAGAAGCTTCTGGAACCGAAGGTGTGAAGAGACCCTCGAGTGAGGCCAGCCCCATCCCCATTGGCTGGGGCAAGGCGGGGTTCAGCCCCATTGGCTGGGGCAGGGCGGGGAGGCGGGCTCAAGCCCTAGCTCAGCTTGCTGAGGGCTCATGGCCGCCTCTCCCTTCCATCTCCAGCCCCCACCCTCAACCCCGCGGCCGCAGTAACTTCACGCCCGACGCGTATTATGTTCTCTTTAACCGTCCTCCCGTTTAACGCACTGTTCCCTTTGAAAGCGCACCGTTAATGTCAAAAAACGGGCTGACATTTTGATAACGACGGTTGTGTTTTCCAGCGAGGCGTTACTCTGCCGCCCAGCGCCAGGCCACGCTGGCTCCTGCGCTTCGTTTCCCTGCGATTAGATAATTGATTCTGCTCTTCCTGGGAGCCCGTCAGGGCCCATCAGGACAATTGCTCGAGCTTCAAAGGGCTTTGTCGAAAGAAATCCCATGTATTGATTTGTTCAGCAAAACAGGGCTTTCGGCATCGAGAGCTGCGGATTTCCTGAACAATTTTCAAAGGCACAAGAGAACAGACCAACTTTGAAGACATTTGTGGAAGGGCTGCTGTTCCAGTAGTCTGAGTTTTCAGTTTCGCAAAAGTTCCTTTTGAGTTTACTCTTTTAAAAAAAGAAGACACGCTCCTTTCCTCCTTTTGGAATCAGCAGTTATCAAATAATTTATAAATGTATTAATAAAACACTAATGGAAACCAAAACAGCAAATGTTTGTTATTTGTTGCCTTCTAGAAGAAAATAAAAGCACCAAAAAATTACTTATTCTTGCCTGTTTACCTGGGGAATATGTAGGACCTGACTCTGGTAGGCCAGCATTTACTTAAGCCTTAATTTTGCCAGTATATCTATTCATGCAGCTGTACCAAAGGAAAAGCAGAAGTTTCTCAAATAGACGTGAGTGTGAAAGACAGACATTGCATTAGATGCTTTCTTCTTTTTTAGTCATTAAACTCCGTAGCTATGCAGGGCAGAGCACACCTCCTCTTGAACCTTTATTACTAAAATAATGTGATCTTCATTCTTTGGACCAACCCCTTTGCAAAACATTGAATTTCACTTCAGGTTGCTAGACAGGGTTAAATACATTCTTATATTTTATTTTCAAACAGTCTTGTGTGTATTCTCTTTCTTGAGAGCATACAAGCTGATCTGTAGCATACTGTGTGTATCGGGAGAGAACATAGGGGTTCTGTACTCACTGGAAACAACTGGAAACACTAAATTCAATGGTCTCTAGTATAATTGTTTTCCTTTAAAAATTAAGTTGGCTGGAATAATGCAAAGTGGATGTAAATTATTTAACTTGTATGTTAATCTCTATTCTTAAATTTGTAGTGTTCTCTCCTCCTTAAAAAAAGAAAAGCACACAACAGTAACAACAAAAAAAACAAGTAGGTATCAGGACTGTTAATAATTGATGAAGCATTTGTAAACCCTTAGCAAATGAACAGTCAAGTGACACATGAATAAAACATTTGAAAAAAAGACTCTGTCTGACAGCTAACAGCATTCTGAAGCAGAGCGTAAAATATCCAGGTATTATTTTAAAGCAGCACATGTGCAATGTGAAAAAGAAGGCTGGGGAAAGCGCTGGACCTCTGCTTTGTTTGTGTGCCGCGCAGGGAGGGCTGCGTGGAAGGGGACTCCACAGTTACTCACCTGAGCATCCTTTCCCCAGGTTTCAGCACAGTGGGTGTCTCATCCCGTCAGTAACAGCCCCGGAACGAAGTTTCTGCACTGCGTGATGAGTACACTCCCTAGCACTGATGTTACACCGATACAAAGGCTTTTACTGAGGTTATTTACTACTCACGATTTAGTGAAGTAACATTACCATACTCGTACTGTTTCATTATTATTTCACCATAATACTTTTGCATTGCCATACGCACAAATCCGTACATCTGCTTTTTCCCACCACGCCCCAGTAAAACACACAATGGAAATAACGCATGCATGAAATACTGAACTAATTAAGTGACTAATTAAGAGGTCTGGAATTGGGATGACCCGGATTTCACTGAAGTGTTACCCTACAAAATACTGACCTTATTCCTGTGTAGAGAGAGGACCTTCCTTGTTTCTTCCATCAAAAAAAAAAAAATGGGACATTTCACTGCATCGGATTCTGAACAAAAAGATAAGAGGATGCACCAGCTCTCAAACAACAGCATTAAGATTTAATCATCCTGTCAATGAGAGAAGATTTAATTAATTTGTTTTACCTGTCTCAGCCCATGCTAGACAAATATAAGAGGGATTTTAGTGAAGAATATTAAATAGAGAGTTTTAAAAAGAAACTACTGCGTAATGTCAGCCATGCAAGTTGCAATGGATAGCAGTCAAAAATCCAACTTCTAAACTCCTCCACTCCTGAGTTCAGAGAAACGACGGGTGTTGAAATGCATGTTTATAGCAGAAAACCAGGGGCTTTATAATGGGAAGAATGTGATGCTACATGACTAAATATAAAGGCATCTTTTGGCTGACTTTTTAAAAATGGATAATAATGATATTTAGATGTAGCCTGTAGAATATGGAAAAAAAATGTTCTGAGATCACACACATTTCCGTTGAGAATCTCTGCAGCCTCCCAGCACACGATTATCACTGCTGTTTCCTCTAAAAGGTCATCAGAAGCTCACAAGGTGGTGCTTCCATTACACACCGGTTGCACTGCTTCCTTTTCGCATTTCCATTTGCAAGTTATAGATTTCCCATACATTTCAATTACAGTCCACCCCCCCACCACCCCCCCCCAGTTAAATGCGTTGCTGGGGTAACTGAGGTTTAGCAGAAATAATTACTTATTTGATAACTAGTGTCTTTCAGGGGGGTATTTGACTTTTATAGGGCAGGCTTTGCAAAGGAAAGGGAGATGTGGGGCGGGAAACGGGGAGGAACTGACTGAGCTCTCCTGCGGTTTGATCACAAGTCAGACACCGTGCTTAGCTGTCAGAGGTGCTGTTAGGAAAAGTTACCGTAAGGGGATGAAAAGATGGAAGAAGAAAAGAATATCCCTTGCTCAGGAATGTTTGTACATGGCAGTTTGAGATGTTACGCAGAAAACGCTTGACTGACTCTGGCATTATTATTTTTTTACTTCAGTTCTAGTACAAAAAAGCCAGTGAGGAGAACGTCCTGATGATCTTGTCATTACAGCCAGTGGGTCACAAATTTAAAGACATTCTCCGAATAAAGAGCAGTGAGAGAGGATAGTAAATGTATAACACTCAATTCTGCTTTTTAATGCACTTTAATACATTTTTTCAGGCAGATTTCATTGTTTACTCTCAAGTTGAGGGAAGGGTTTATGCACCATGAAACAAGCAGATCCTGACAATTTTTTAAACTGGGAGATTGAAGGCAGATTCCCAGTTCTTATAACCAAACTGATTTAAGTAGACAGTTAATAGCAGGTCCACATTAGCACGAAGTAACTGAAGTTCCACAAACTAATTGTAAGCAAACTTTTTTTCCCCCACTTTCTTTATTGTAGTTACAGGTCTTGCCAAGCTTTGTTATGTTGCCTACAATCTCACAACACAAACAGAAGGAGAGGCACGGTTAATACGTAGTATTATGGTATTTCTCTAGTTGGATGATGGCAGCACAAAGAGGTGATTTTCTTTGATAAACAGAATGTTATACAAATGTAATACAAATGAATGCTATCATAATCCAAGGGGCTTCTTCACAAAAGGATTGTGTTATGGGTTAAATTAATACATTACAGTAGCATAATTTCCTAAAGAGACTTTTAAAAACCTCACGGTTAGTTTTTGGACTGATAAGGAATCGCAGGATTTTAGCCAGCGTACCCAGCACGGAGCCTGCCAACACGCGGTTGGCACGGGACTGCTTACAGGGCCCTTGCAGGAAGGTGGATTTCCCAAAGTACGCTTCTCTGCTCTCAATTTCATTTTTTTTTTGTTCTCCCTTCACAGGTGTTGGATGCTACTGGCTTTTGGATTAGCATTTTAGTTCAGATGAGGTACGTGCTTTTGGAGTAAATTGCCTGATCATCCCTATTTCCTACGCTTTGGTTGACGTGTGGAATTGGTCTCAGAGTGTCTGAACTAGATTGGTTACAACAGCCTTCCTCTTGCATCAGGGAAGACCGGAGAGAAGAAGCAGTTCCTAGATTTAGAAAGGCCAGAGTAGGCCATTATGATCCAGACAGCCTCACTTCTCTAAAAACAGGTCAGTAAATGTCATCAGACAGTTTCCCTGTAAACCAGGTAACTTTTTGATGAACTGCCACTGAGAGAGACGTATCCTTTCTATTTAAAGAACGCAGGTACCAATTAACCACACCATCTCTACATAAATTATTCAAGTTACTCATTATCCTCACTGTTAAAAAAAAAAAAAGAAAAAAAAAGAAAAGGACCATTAATCCCAGAGATTATTTCTGCAGGACTGGAAACAAGGGCTTCCCTGTACACCAAGTTTGCTCCCATTTCCAGCTCGGTACATCCAGCGCGGTCCCACTGCCATCCCTGAAGTTCCCGTGCATTTACTCTCTGTGTGACAGAGCAAACCGCAGCCCCACACCTGCTTTTGTCTCCAGCACCACTGCAAACGTGATTCCCTCTCCAGGCAGTTTCTCAATGAACATTTACTAAATACAACATTTTACCATTAGCAGTTGTGCCATTACATATTCAGAAAAGATAGCAAGCAGGTGTGAATCTCTGGTTTCATCTCCATCAATATTTCTGTGCCTGTCTGTCTTTCTAATTGCTATTGACTGCAGAAGGTATTTTTTCATTGAGGCACGAGGTAAAGTGATATTGATTACAGTAAATGAACTTTTCTGTAGTCTGAGTCGATTGGGAAGGTGCAGAGAAGAAACTGCAAGAATGTTTACCTTGCACGTGAGTAAAATTCCTCTTTGGAAACGCTCTGCTTGAGTAAAGGGCTGTGTGAAGTAAACCCATGTTTCTGATGTTTAATGCAAAAAAGTCAAGCTGATGTGACTTTGGACAGAATGAAAATCAGCTTCATTTGCTTGATGTATTGAAATAGAAGCGAAGGAAATCAGAACAAAAACAGATTTAACTTCTAATCCTTCATGTAAGGAGCTTTTGCCATGTAATTTTTTTTATCACAACCGCATATTTTGTTCTGAGGAAATAATGCTAAGAAAACAAAGAAATGCCTATCAGCAACACACTCGATTTCATACATCTGTTGGGACCTAGTGCCACATTCAACTTTCTTTGTGACTGAAGAAGGGCAGGGATGTGGGCACCTGCCACAACTCATTGGTGCGTCTGAAATACTCAGGATGCAGAGAATGTTGCTCCCTATTGCAGTGCACTTAAGATGTACGGCCACATCACTCCCCTCAGAGCTGCACATAAGCCTCATTAATTTGTAAACTAAAAACTAGCATTCCTTGGATCAAAAGTAACATGAAATAGTTATTTATTTAACAGCACCAGCTAACCAGAGCTTTATTCTGGTGTGTACTGTAGAAACTAATAAAACTAATTACAGGAGCTTACAGCCAAACAGCAGAAAGAAAAGTATCTTCTCCCTTTCTCACATTAGCTGAAGTAAATAAGAAAAATAACATAATTCAGCATGCATGAAATTATGCACTTTGTCCTGATTGTGTGCCTAAATCTCCGCGTGTAGCTGTCAGTCTGCATCTAGTCCATGCCCTCCAAGTTCTGGGGCTACACCGGGGGTTTCTGGGGACAAAGGATCTGTCTTACCTTCCAGGGATTAATGCAGGAGAGGCACTGAAGTTAACTGTTTACACATTTAATTAAGTCTCATCTTTCACGAATTGTGCCAATACACTTGATAAACACTCCTCACAGTTTTACGTTAATCGCTATGAAGCTATTTGCTAAAACAGTGACTTAATTCATGGTTTTAAGTGAGCTCTATTTCATTTTTCTGAGGCTGTTTTTAATGGCACCTGCTTGCTTTCTGATTAATCATGGCATTTCATTGCAGAATCCATAGTATAGATGTAGGAGTGGGAAAAACCCTTCTCCATTACAAAATGTACTTGCTATACTTATTGTAAAACAGTAATTCAGGCAATGAGATTACTCCGTAAAATTAATCAAATCCTTATAATCCTATTGCAGTGTTGTACAGCACGTGCTGACACGTGTCAGGACAGTAACAGCTAATGCACTGTGCATTTCATTTATATTCTATGTTCTTCAGCTTGGGCAGTATCTCTCGTGTATCTCCCACAGTGCCTTAAGAGATGAAAGTATAACAATAATCAACAGAAATAACTATAGCCAAGACGAATAATCCTTTTCAGGTAAACTAAGTACTAATCAGAACAGCTGCCCTCAATTTTTTTCCAGAGCTTTCCTTCAAAATTACAAAGCACAAAGTTCTAGAAGAAGGACTTACTTGAATCACTTCTCTGTTTTCTAAGGAATATTTAACTAGCATATAAATATAATATTAGGAGAGTAGGTCTATTTGTTATCATTCTTTTCAGTTCAAATTTAACTTTCACAGGCACGAGACGGGCGGTTCTATAGCAGAGCCACCAGAAAGTCTAAGCAGCCATCTAGTTCGATCTGCCCGATAATATAAATACGGAAAGCTGAGATCCTGTGTTCTTATGACATGCATGTGGCCAATACACTTCTAAAAGGTAATCAGTAATTCCAGCTTCCCCTCCCATCTGCCATTCTGCTTTTTCTTTTTCCCTTGTAAGTGGAAGTCTTCGAACGTCCTAACTGCTCATTTCCTCAAATTTGTGGAGAGCAAAATCAGGGAGAAAAAAGGGGAAACCCCTCCTGTTTACAAAGGATGACAGCTGGTGGGAATCAGTCTCCCGAGCTTCACATTTAAATTATCGAGAATCAAATCACTCCCGTTCTCAAAGAGATTACAGTCCACCTTTATCAGGCTCCCATATTTACGTTCAATAACGTATTCTCTTTCCAGAGGTTCTGTGGAGATTTTCTTTTTTTTTATGGAAGCATCAACAGTTTCCACCTCTCTCTGGACTCATTTTGTCTGTTTACAAAACACTGTCAAATGTCGGTAGCTCATCTGTGATTCATTTCCTGACATTTAATTATTGTTCCACGAATCACTTACCTGGAGAAAAGAAAAAGTGTAACAGGATTTTTAAAATATTGGTGAGATTATAATTATTTTCCACTTAATGGTATGAAACTCCTTGGTGCAGTTAAAGAAAAGCTGAACAGAAAACACTACAAATACGTCTCTTAAATGTTTGCTGCAGCTAGAGGAGCAGAGAATTTATAAGGAGGTTTAGAAGTGCATTTATACGTAAAATATATGAAAATATAAATATAATATATATAATCATACCATTACATTTTATAATGTCTTTCATCCAAGTGGATCTTACTGCACTGTGAAGACGATGCCTTGAATTCACCAGTCCCTTTGTTCCTTAAGTAATTTTTATGCTATTGCAGAATGAATAGCATGTGAGTGACAAATAAGACACTTTTAGATAAATATAACCTCTTCACAAAAAATGCGCAAGGCCTGTTTCCTTGATTGCTTTCCTATACTGGAAAATGCAGAAGTCCACTTTGGTCTTCACTGCGTGCTTATTTTGCAGGAGGAGTGAAGGATCAGATCAGGGATAAACAACGGACTCACCATGCCAAGCGGTAATACAGGGGGGGAGCCAGACACTGGCCTCGCTGATGATATTATAAAATTATTCTGGAGGAAGGGAGCAGAATGACACCCTGATTTGGAAACAAGGGAAATAAAAGGCTCTCTGACAAGCAGCAACTGTTACTGTTGGTACCATTAATTCACGGGAAAACTCTGATGGAATTTTCAATGAGGGAAAAATAACTCATTTTTTCATAATGGCTTGGAAATTCACACTGAGTATAAATAATAATAAAACTTAATATTTAGCACTCTAGATAAGTTGTATTGTTATTTTTCTCCGTTTTCTATACTCATGTCTAAGTGCTTCTGGTTTTCTTGTAAATACATAGATTAGAAAAAATATGCAAGGTTGAAAGTGTCATGTTGATTCAGCAGCAATTATTTTTTTGCACCTGAAAAACTGAGTAACATGGAATAAGGAAATTCGCTACCCAATTATTATTTTTGTTCCTGATAGGCTAGAAGGCATCCAAAGTTGAAAAGTCTACGTGCCCATCCAGAGCCTCAGGATGTCCCCTTAATGAAAAAAAAACAGGAGAACCATCAGAGTAAGGGGTATGGCTACACGAGGATATCATACGTGAGTCGCCTTTTGGAAATCAAAGCCCAGGATAAAGTATTGGATATTTTCTTCCCTTCTGTCCTTTCTGCATTCATCAAGGGCTCCAGACTGAGTATAAAAAACTAGCCTTTAGGGCATAATTATACAAAGAAAATCAAACATTAGGAAAAGTAGTTTGCGGGGTTGGGGGGGAGTTTATTTGACTATCATTAAGCGAAGTGAGAGTGAAAGATGTAAATAACTTGGCTAATTTATAATCACTGGGAAAATCTAGTGCTGGAAGGAAAACTCCTTTGAGAGTGTTTTTCAGTGTGATGTCAAATTATGTTTTGAGTTCAATATTAGGGTTTTCAATTATTCCTGGAAGGGTAGAGAGACAAGATAGCTTGTAAACATGCAAACTACACCATCACATAACTGCAACTACAAACATCTGTAGGGATTAAGTCTGTCCTCACCTAGCATAAGTTGAACACTCCAGCTCCAGGCAAACTTCAATCATCCCTCAAAGTTTTTCCTTCAAAATATTTCACTTATAATGATATTTGCTCTTCTGTGATCCCTTTCGTCTAAGATCTTACAGTGCTTTGCATGCATTAATTAAGCCTCAAATTGCACCTTGGAATCAAGAAAGCCTTTCTAACCATTTCATGGAGCAGTTAAATAGTTTGTACAAAGTCACACAAAATCATTCCAACCACGGCTCCGTGGCTGTTAGCACTGAAGGTACGCTCTGACAGATGAACCCAGCGGTTTTGTTTTCATTTGGATCAGTTGTGACTCATCTTCAGATGTCCATAATACAGCGTTTATGCCAGCTCTGTACTTTTTAGGGCAGCTTTACATCATTTGCAAGATGACTGCACTTGATCCAGCATAAAGTATTTTGGGAATGCAGGGAAATGCCTTCTCTCATGAAGCAGGTTTATCACCAACGTGCACAGCAAATAAAGGGTCTCATTTCATTTTCCTCTACTGAGCTTTGCAAAGCGAGGGCTCAGAAAACAGTAATGTAATGACTGGGCTGGATCCACAGCCCCTGAAGTCCATGGAAACATCGATTTTAAGAGATGTGGTGCACAGATGTCCCAGACTCATGTGCTGCCCACACAGAACTTGTTGTAAGAGGTGATTGGACCTTACATCCCAATTCTTTTATCACACAATGTATGGATTACAGCGAGGAAAAGTACAGAGCAGAGTTATGCATCTTCCCTCAAATTTTAAATCTGAAATTGCATTTTTTTTCAAGTCTCTTATGCTATTTCTAAAAAGTGTAACTTGAAAATGGGAGTGACAGTATCATTTCGGCACAGTATAAACCTAAAGCAAATCATTTCGGCACGGTATAAACCTAAAGCAAATCATTTGCCTTCATCACCTTCACAAGTGATCATTAAACGGAGGTGCCTAACTTGACAGAACCTGAGCTAAGTTTAAGTGTTGATGAGAGCGCTCAAACTGCAAGTACAACCTGTGTTAATTCAAATTATCAAGTTTGTCTCAGGACAGATATTCAGTTATTTGAGGGAGTATATAGGCAAGCTACACAAACAAGCGGGGTTGGATTGGTTACTAAAAATACATTAAACTTCTACAGAATCTACTGATCTCTCTCCCTTCTCCTTTCCTAGGTGAGAGAGTGGTCAGGCACTGGACCAGGCTGCCCTGGGGAGAGAAGGAGTCACCATCCCCAGAGGTGTTCAAAAAACGCGTAGACACGGCACGTTGGGACATGGTTTAGTAAGCATGGTGGGGTTGGGTTGATGGCTGGACTTGATCTTAGAGGTCTTTTCCAACCGTAATGATTCTATGACTCTAGGTTTTATATGCACATATCTGTTTAGTGTGGATATCAGCTTTTGCTAAAAACCTGACCTGCAGTAAAACACACAAGCAAATGAGGCTCGAACAGGAGTTTAGCAAGCCTTACACTACCAGAACTTCCAGCTCCTAGCACAGATGAGACTTTCCTCCTGCAAGTTAGTAAGTCTTTTATCCAAAACTTTACAATGTGACTCTAAATATACTAACAATTTCCAAGTGATCTGCTGGAATTACTGCATAGTGTTGTACATGCAAATCTGGCTTTCAAAGGTTTACTTTTTGCTTTAATCACCAGCATTAAAAGGACCTAGTGTTTCCCTTTCATCTGGCAGCAAATTAATTATAAAAGCTATATGGTAATATTAATATTGTTTTACTGTATATCAATGGGTTTATTAGCTTTGATTCTAATATTATGCCCTTTATGACAAAACCTAGATATATATCCAAAAATATAGGGATGGTAAATTCAAGTAAAGATTTAAATAGAAATGCTTTATCTTTTAATCTGTTGACTCAGTCTAAAGTTCAAAAATATAATTGACTTTGGTTCACTGATAGGAAAGTAATTTAAAACAATCCTAAATATACATTTATGGGTTTTTTTCCTTACTTTAAACATCAAAGGAGAATCAAAGTTTCTGTGGTCTGGATATCTTCCCAAGAGGGGCTAGATTTGGATCCTCCAAGTCACCTCACAAAGGACACATTCACTTGGTTCTGCACGCTCAAGGAGTAAAGGAAAACGCAGCAAGGTCGGGCTGACAGATCTTCACCGCCCTGAAAAACAGCCTTCACCTTCCAGCACAATGAAAAGGGCCACACACTCTGCACTCTGATGAGTGCTGCTCTTTGTCAGGCTGCTCCTCGCATCAAACCACTGCAGAAAAGTGTGACATCAACGCGACGCCACCACAGCGAGCGGGTGGGCTGAATGGCTGGAGAGGGAGGAAGAGGGAAGGAAATTCAGAGGACTGCCCTTTGGCCAGGAACGCAGAACCACAGTCTTCTGATAGCAACCCCTTGTAATTTGGACAATTAGCGTAATAAGTCATTTCTCCCAGCCCGTTATTAACTCCGAGGAAGACAAACAGCGCGCGCTCTCAGCACATGGCCTTGACTTTGGCTGCGTTTCTTGTGAGCGATGAGAGAGCAGAGCGGGTGAGAGAAACACGACAGACATCCCCAGCTCAGCAGCAGGAATCCAATCCTGCAGCTCGTACCGGCGGCGTACCCGCGTGCCCTCCTGTATGCCCAGTCCAAACCGCACTGTGGGCAGGTCAGCGACACTGGTTCCTATGGAACGGAGTGGCCAAAGGCTGCAAGCCAGCTGGAGTGCACCCTATAGCTAACTCTGCCTACCTCTTCCATGAAGAAGTACCTCCTTGCCATTTGTTTGGATTATTTTGTGAGATACGTGCAAGTGCCGTAACCTTTAGAACGAGGTTCCTTTTGCCTTTTGTGCTTTTCTGATTCAGGTCCCTCATCACGGTATTTTGACGGCCACCTTCCTCTCTTTTCCCTCTGCTCATTTCTTTCCTCCTGTGTTCTCTTTCTCCTCACTCTTCTGCAACTTTCATCTGCTCTTCTAACTCAGTGATGACCCAGCACGGAGAGCACTGTGCTGCCCCTGCCTCCTTTCCCCTGGCTCGCACAGGCGGCAGGCTGCACCGCGACTCAGCAGATCCTCACGTAAGACAGCCCGCACACATCTGAAGGGTACGTTTCCGAGGAGGACAGAGCAGAACTGAGAAATATCTGTCTCTTCACACCTTTGGCAAGCGTAGTACTTCCTTGCGACTCAGCTCTGTAGTGATAAAACGGGGGTGATCTTATTTCTATTCTACCCCAAGTGAATTATTTATCACAGGCAAAAGTAATGGGGCCGCTCCAGTCTGTGTACGCACACACCCCCAGTTCCTATCCAAGGCGTTGTCGTTTGCACACCTTGACTTTAGTTCTGCTGTACCCAACTCTTGGCAGGTTATCTCTGAACACATACTCATTTCAAAGAGCATCTGTTCTTCTTTGAGCTTAATTCTTTTTTTCTGGGCGGAGGTGGGGTGGTATCAGACTAGAAGAAGAAGAATGAAATCTTTTATTGTTACCTTCTTGTAATGCAACTTTAATGAGGTTTTTTTTTTGCACAAGTGCAATAACAAAGCCGGGCTGTGGACTGTGCCGCTCCTCATCTCACTGTGGGAGCTTTTTCCTTTGATGTGACTGTTGGAAACACCTTGACTTGGCAGTGACAGTTTTAATGTTAAAGCTCTGTAGCGCTCTGTTTGTACATGACTGATGAAAGTTAGTTATCTTGCAGGCACAAAGGCAAACCGCTGTATTTAGGGCGCTCTAGTTACTCATCTGTATGCTGGATATGCCCTTGTAAACTAAGCCTCCCTCCCCTTCTTCTTTTAATTATTATTTTGTTCTTAACAAGATAGAGATTAAATGGAATGCTCTGGATCAAGGCAGAGAAAATGACTGGTTTAGCATACCTTGAGCCACGGCTTTAGTAAAACATTACGGGAGTGTTTTATCTGCTGCAGTGAGGACAATCAACTGAGGCGTAAATTGTTTTGCTTTGCTTACAGAAGCCTGTGTCCATTTCATGGCTTTTGGATCACTTTCCTAACGATCGCTTCTTAAAGAGCAAGCAGAAAGGATGAGAATATTATGAACAACAATAAAAATTACCTCCTTTCCCCTCAGATTGTTTATGCTACCCGCTACTCTGAGCCTCTCCTGCGTGAACTCGCGTTTCCATACTGTGCTGCCACCTTTTCACTCCATGCAGATTTTCGCCGGATAACCGGGGCCTCATGTGAATACTGCGTTCGGCACTGTATAAACACGAGGTGAAAAAATTATCCTTGAGCTGAAGAGCTGGCAGACTAAATACAGGATAAAAGACCCTAGCTGGGTACAGCGCATAATTGAGGGGAACAAAAGATCAGAATCAGAGAGCTGGGGTTATAAGCAATAGTCTTAACATACAGGTAATCTAAATTGCAAGGAAACTATTTTGAAGGTATTACAAGAGAGGAAATTCTTACGTGGGATGTGAGGGTGAGAATGTGATCTGAAAGTGTATTGGCTTTGCAGACTTTGAGAGAGAGCTCTCTTCAGACAGAAGTGTTATGGGAAGGAAAAAAAAAAAAAAGAAGAAAGATTTCCTAGGAAAATGCAGCCATGTTATAGCACGAATTTGGAAAATAAAGGATAATAAGTGAAATGCATTCTAGGTATTTGCTAATGGTCAAACAAATCACACACATTCATTTGATTCCAGTCTCATTTCTGGATTTCACTCATAACAATATTGATGAGACTCTTGCTTTGCTAGGTCTTCCCACATCCTCTTTTTCTTTTCACCTCACTTGAAAAACTCTTCTCTTTCCTTTGATTTTTCTCTGTTAATGAATTTGCAATATCTAAGATTTGCTAGGATTGTAAAGGACCTCAGATAATTCATCTAGTCCATTGATCTCAGTCACGGCTGGACTGGTTTTACTTCCCCAGTAGTATTCTGGTACAAAGCCCTTTCTAAAAGCTAAGCAAGAACCTGGGGCAGGAAATCATGGTTCTTTAGATCTCTGTATGGTGTCCCACTCCTCTCCCTTCATTTCTGACTTGGATCAGTTCAAGGTAGACAACTACTTCAGCTACTAAAGGAGAATTATTTACTGCTCAAACACCATAAAAGTGTCCCTGGACACCATGGTGATGAATATAATAGAAGCTAGAAAATATTGTTCTTCTTATATTCCCTCAGCTATTAAGCATACTATTCTTTTTTCAACATCTGCACCCCAGATTAAACAGTTTTGGCTATCATAAGTATTGTATGCTTTTGCTATTATGCACACAGTACAAGCCTTGACAATCTCTTTTCTGGATCATAATTTTACCATGTATTTAAAACCTTTTTAAGAAGTACCAGAAATACTTTAGAAATCAACTCAAAAGAATCCTTGAGAGTCTGAATTATGAATACATGGTATGTGCCTGTTTGGACTAACTTTTGTCAGAAAAGAGAAGCTAAAGATGCACTGAAAGGCTTTCCTCTTTTTAACCAACCTGAATACAAAGGTTTTTCCTTTTGCGAGAGATGACTGCATTAAACAGAGGAAGACTTTGCCTCAACTTTGGTTTAGATGAAAGCGGAGTCACCAGCTGTTGTTGGGGAACTGGAAATCATCCCCTGACCCAGGTATTTTAGTTCAAAGGCTCAGATAATTTTCTTAAGTAATTATCTTCCCTGGGACATGCAAGTTCAGATTTTGGTGCAAGCAGTGTTTTAACACACTTTGTACAGACTCTGGTTCTGTTATAACAGTCCGCCCTGCAAATCTCTATTTGATAGGCTACCGTATAACTGCTACCCAACATGGACATTTTGGCTGCCAGTGCCCAGGGATCTGTTATGTCAAGCTTCATTTTCCACTTGTTATTCCAGCTATGAGTCTATTCCACACCACTAATGGTTTTAGAATAGGTGGAAACGTTTACTAATGGCCACACCCTTGACTTTGGGAAGAAAAGGGAAAGGGCAAGCAGGGAGTGTGTCATGAGCTCAGGAAATACAGCACTGAGGAAGGCGAATGTGAGGGGTTCTCTCCCAGCCCGCTGCTCTCCCAGTCTCACTCCTGACCTGACCTGTCCCCCACTCACAAACAGCAACCCAGCACACATCACTCGCTCCTGTGATCTCTCTTTGCTCCCTTCTCCACTTAACTTAAAAAGCCTTTCTCCGGAATAAATGCGTACCTCTCACCACCGCTTCCAGCTCAGAAACACTTGTACTGGAAAGACACAAAGCGCCAGTGAGTTCCTGCTCTGCCAGAAGAATCCATTGGGTAGAAATATGCTGCCTGAGATTCATCCAGTTCCTGCTTTCTGTCACTGAACTGTCCATCTAGCTTACTAAATGTTAATAATTAACAAACACTATTAGAGAGATGATACCCTGAATCTCATTTTGAGATCGCATCGCAGTAGGACTCCTAGCAGTATGAGTACGTGAATACAGGGTGGGAATTTTGTGACTCGGTATCGGCACCCGTTCCTCATTTTCGTTACTCTACAAAGCCAAAGTCCCGTAAGTGATTTGGAGCCTGAAGCCCTAGACATGAGTATTCTCACACTTGCTTTAGTGTATCCTAGATTTAAGATGAGCACTTTGGATTTACCATTTATTACTGATAAGGAAACTGCCTTCTCTTCATCCACAGATGAGGCAAAAAATGCCAGCCACTCTGCAAACTTCCCTCCCATCCTGTCACGGTTTGGGATCATGGAGAAGCACATGCCACGCACAGAAAGCAAAGCCACCGCTGTCACATCCCACTCTTCAAGAGGAGATGCTTTATCTGAAATGGAATCCATGATGCCGGATTATTGGTAGATACTACACAGCTTTTGCACAAACGTATAGCCACGTCTGTTAACTGCAAATACACGTGTGCACTTCAGACACACAGAGCAAGCAGATAGCTGGGAAGACAGGCAAGATCAGGCAAAGGTCAGCCATAGGATTGATTTAGAAAATAAAATACAAATTTAGAGGCAGACATGGGAAATTAGAAAAAAGCCCATATGCTATTGAAATAAAATGTAAAAGGACAAAGTTAGGATACAGAAGGTCAAAATCTTGGTTTCTTTACAAGAATTTATGCAGATGACACTTGGGACTTGTAAGCATAGTTATGTGAGAAATGTCTTTATTTGTATATAATTGATGAATGACTACTGCAAAACATGTCTGAGTCCGAGCCTTTTCGGCCATGTAGCAAAAATTAATTTTAAGATTTCTCCCCTGGCCCTGTGGGTATAAGGAAATGCCTGGGTTCTGCTGGTAAAATTCCTTCGCATTAAATGAGACAGATGTTAGCGATACATCAAAAGTGCATGGCATATAATGTCAGGGTTGTTTAAAATCTGTATGAGGATGCTGATTTATAATCTCTGGAATACAAGGAGAGGCTCACGTTATTAAGGAGGCTTTCGTTCAGGGGCATTGGAAACCTTTGCCCGGTGTAGCCAGAGGGTCAGCGTAGGATCTGGTCTCCACCGCCATCCTCAGAGCAGAGGCCTGTTGATGCCAAGTCCATTTGCTGCCCTTTTGTGCCCACAGGGCTTCAGGACTGGAAGTCACTAATCCGTGAATTGACTAAAACTTCAGAATCTTACCAATTTCTATCCCACTCGCATCCTACAGACTGAATCTGAAATACGAGAGATGTTATTACCAGGTGAGATTTCATCTGGCTGCTTGGAGAAAGGCGTGCGCTAGGTTTTGTTCCTTAAGCCTGGTGGTTGGAATTGTTATTTCTGCAGAGCTTCAGGCTGCTACATTAATCCTAATGAAAATATTTGGAGGAAATCACCTCTGTCTTTCTCTTCTGAGAGATACTGTGTTTGTTTTTCCATCCCTTTATTCGTGTGGGTACTGAAGGCATGAATGACACACAAATACAATGTTTGGCAATGTTCGTCCAACCACACCATGTCATTTCCAAATAAAATACACCTCAGCTGAAGCCAGGCACATGAAATCCTACAGCTTGCTTTTTCATTCTAATAAGATTCTTTCTTCCTCACACTGGAAATCTCACTGACTTACTGGTGGTGTCTTGCACGTTTTTCAGACACGGGCAGGAAAGTCTGAAAGAAGACAGCTGAGGAGGAAATGAGTACGACGTGCATTTCTCAGATTCATCCTTTTGACCAGAGGATTTCTGTATAAGCCCACTGAGGGATTTGCTGTAACATACTTTATTTCTTGGCAAGATCATTTATATAGAAAAATATTCTGAAAGATGCAGTAAACAGCTCAGAATGTGCTGGGCTTAGGTAACATGAACAATATCTGTGCATCTGGTAAGCTACAGGAAATAAAATGAAATCAAGGACACAAAAGAGACAAACTAAGAACTACCCTGTTGAAAAAAAATATTACCATTAGTAGCAATCCACTTTAATTAGTAAATTTGAAGAACTTTTCACTCCCTCAGCTTCCTGTATTCTTTTCTGTCCCAACATGAACTCAAACCTAGTACGTTCTGTGGATAACAGAAAAAACTTTTAAAATACCCACATAACATCGGAACCTAAAACGCCCAGTCGGTGAGGGTTACGCCCTGCTGCCATCCGAACTATTTTCTCATACCCTAAACAAATATACAGAGCCATGTGACCGGCTCCGTCCTTCTTTCTTTCACTATTTCAGCTTGTGGGTAGTTTTTAAAGTTTTAACAGTTTCTTTCCATCAGCTTTAACGGATGTGTTAATGGCTAAGGTACTACTTCATTTTTTTAACCTCAGGCTTTTCCTATTTCTGTCAGTGATTTCCATTAATAGTCCCCTGAGTTTTGCCAGCATCCCAGCCCACTGCTGTTGCATTGAGAATTATGCTTTTTGACTTTTCAGACATGCTATAACTCTGCTTTTTCAAAAAAATGCTTCACTTTACCTTAATCATCTTTATAAAATGGCACATTTCATCTCCAGAATTACACTCATTGGCCCTTGATCAGAAATTAACTTGGTCCTTTATATTGTGACACGCAACATGGGATCTGATACTGAAACACCTCACATCTGTACGCAGAGTTAAAAGCAAAACAAAAAAAAACCCCCACCACACCAAAAACCCCCAACCCAAGTCACCTAAAAGACGTACGTTGCCTGAGGTGAAGACCTGCACTCTTCTCCCAGTCCTTGCCCTGAGATGAACGTCCCTGAACCACGTACAGCGCATGGATGTTGAGTTCCCGTAACCAGCCACAGTTCAGTTTTGTTTCTCAGTGAAGAAATGGCAAAGTCTTCAGAACAGTGACCCTAAGCTAAAACTGCACCCTAACCTAAGATTAGCAGTCCTAGAGGTTGTATTTTGACTCTCCAGAAATTCCTGTTATCATGAAATCGTGTGAAATGTTCTATTTTCATTCTGAAAGGAAACAGCATCTCATGTCCCCATAGTGGCAGAGGAGATCCTGAAAGCCTGGGCTAAGCCTAGCACTCCAAGCTCAGACAGGTAAAACCACACAAAATGAAAAAGTTGTTATAATTAACAAAACCTTTTAAATACCTATGTATTCACATGGCATTTTTGAGACCCGACTCAGGAATTTTAGCTGGTTGTGGTTAGCAAACCAAGCCAAGCCCTGAAATCTATGGCAGAGATTTTGGATTGACTCAAAGCCAAAAAGAAGGCCTGCCCTCACAACGCACCATCAACCTTCATCAACCAGATCTTTCATCCAAACCTTCCCGGCTAAGCCTACTAAAAAACCCAACCCCCCCAACATAAAACTACCAGGTTTTCCAACAGTCCCTCCTGCAGACACTGGTAAATGAAACCAGAACCAGTCATAGCTCAAGATGAGAGATAATGTGATTTTATTTTTTTTTAGCGTGGGATTTTATTTTTTTTTTTATCGTCTCTCTAAATTGGTTCCTCATCGCGTTTTCTTTCTGGATGCTGCGCCCTGAAAACCTCAATGATAAGCAATATACTGTTGCTGAACTCTCTCAAGGAGAGAGAGGAATACAATTTTCCTTTCTTCTTTTCTTGTGATGTTGTACTACAAGAACAATAATATTCATTCCTTTGTAGCATAATTAAAATAAACTGCTGTGCTGTGGCATTTAGTCAATTGCAGCAGTCGTTTATTGCCTCATATGCAACAAATCCTCAGAGATTACAACTTAAAGCACATATGAATTTTCACTTTCATACTCTTACTCAGAAGGAAAACAGAAAGGTGCAGCAGCAACTGATCCATAACCCGCTACGCTCACGTAGATAAATTGCCTACACTGGACATGCATTACAAACGCTCGTTTCAGTGCAATGAAAGCAGTAACCTAATTAATTCAGTGGAGTTACACATGTTTAAAATTTATAGAAAGAAAGATAATGCTTTTGATCTTAAAGCACCAGGGCAAATCAAATTTGCTGGTAGCGCGTGCTTTCTGTGTGATAAACTGTGGGGCGCAGCTCTTCGTTTGCAGAGCCGCAACGTAACCATGCTCCCAGGGAACGGCTGTGGCACAAGAGATGAGAGAGGAAAAACACCAAACCACACATGACAACATTTGTCCTGCTGATAAACACAGCATCAGAAAGCACCCAGATACTCGGCACAAATTACAAATCTACAAGGGATACGCTGATGCTGACAACAGGGTAACAAGGCGTTCCTTGGGAATAGGCAGCGGGATTTAGGTTTGAATTCCGGCTTTAGCATTAATTTCTCACCTGGCCATGGGTCACAATCTAAAAACATTCACATAACTGAAAATATTGCTTGTGATCTTGTGGATTTTCTCAAAGTCACCTGAGAAGGTTAACGTCTGTATTACCATGATGAATTTGAGAAATCTGTTTATCTACCTGCCTATTAAGCACATAAAGCATTTTTAAAACCTGATCTCCTTTATAAGGACTCCTGCAGTGTAGACTGAAAAGAAGCCTAATTCCCTACCTCAGCCCCTGTAGGGATTTTGTGAGAATCATCAAATTACGTGGGAACTGCTCAAATCCTGGAGTCATAGATGCGCCATTAGTATTGGATGGAGTCCAGACATCACCTATATAGCTGATGACTCAGAACAAAGTATATAATTATATTATCTGATTATTAAGATGCAAAATAAAACTAACTGCGTGCTATTAAATACATCAGGTGTAGAGAATTTGCGAGGCACAAGCTCAGCACACAAGAACCCACCTGAGATCTGCCGCGCATGGATGTGTACGTCCAGCGTGGCACGTAAGAGAGCCCACCCTCCAAACTCCAGCCCCGATTTTTGTGAGGCTGAGGAACAGGAGCCGAGGTGAAGCCAGTAAAGGCACCTTTTCCCCTACGGGATCCCACCCTGCTGCTTTACTGAGGAACAGTAAGCGCAGACTTTATAGCCATTCTCTCTTGACAGAGCACAGGACACTCCTGCACGCAGGATGTGAAAAGCTGGTCACTACCAAAGGGGGGAAAAAAAATAAGTACAATAAATTCAATAACTTCATAAATTTATAGTGTGATTTTGCCCTAGTTACAACCATGTACAACTATGACAAGCAAGGCTGCTTTCCACAAACAAATTTATCACCCCTGGTTGCTCTTCTATTGCTTTCGATGAGAAATGCCAAAATAAGTATGATTTTAAAATGCTGTCAGCTGACTGGAATACTCAATTGATTCGGTGCTTTACAATAAAATTGGTCTTTAAGTGTTGTATTAAAATAAATAAATAAAAAGGAACGGATATGGACCTAAATCTGCCACTTAATGCTCCACAATCGTGCCTCAATATTTACTGTAAACCAGTAGAAGATTGTCTTTGGATTCTAATTTGCGTATTCATAAGTTTGTCATACAGCTTGAAAGTGGGGGTTTTGTGCTTTGTTACAACACTTTAAATATCAGTGGGCTTTCTGTACAGTTTATGCAAATCCCGCTCTGCGCAATACGGCTTTCACTGATGCTGAGTTTATAATTCTGTTGCAGTCTGCCCTCTTGATTTCTTGAAGAAAGTGCCTTGGGTAAAACCACCCTGCTGGAAAATCCAACAGAAAGAACATCGATGGAGCTAGATGAGGAGGATGTAAACAAGGCAGGAGAGTCAGAAGAAGCGGGTCCATGCAGAAGCTCCAGGGTCCTTGACCTCACACCTGCTTCCCTGGCTCAATATGCTTCTGTTTCTCCAAGCCTTCTCCACCCCACCTACAGTCTGTGGTGTTAGTATCTTGCATGATTATGTTGAAAGATTTACATCTAGTCTCTGAATCTCAAATTGTGGGCTAGATCATCCTGCTTGGAAGAAGAGCAAGTTAATTGAGTAACACCCTACTTGTGCTCCATGTCCAGAGAAACATCAAACAGAGATAACAACCAGCTACGCCATCAGAACATCCTTAAACATGCTAGCTACCCTTTTTGTTTTAGTTTCTGGAAAGGTCTGAGTTATTTATGGAGATTTAACAACACAACATAGAATGCGTCTGGGGGTCAGGACCACGAAACAACAAACCTTCACTCACCGACACGCAGGGTGACCTCAAGCCTAGCACTCCCCCGTGCCCCTCGCCGCTCCCGATCTCTGTCGCTGCTGTTTACTTGAACGGGAAGCGCTCAGGAGCACACGCTGCTTTTTACCATGTTTGTACAGTGCGTGGTATAATCCTAGTAATTCATCATATCAAAGATAATTTTTTCCTCTTACTAAAAGGAAAACTTGAGTTCTTGAAGAATGTGACAGCTGGAGAGCACACAGCAGAGGGGGGCCGAGTCTAACGCAGAAATCCCCTGCCAGGTCTGCCTCAGGATTTCATTTAGGATGCTCAGTACTCGTGTCGTAGGCTCCTACATCCTAAGTTACTCCATGTTGCAGCAGTAAAACCTATTTATTTCATGACTAATACATCCATGCTTACTGTAATCTGCCAGTGTTACACCTTGGGTAATCACCTTTTTTCCTCACAAACCCCATACACAGCAGTGAAGCAATGTTCCCAGTTCACATGAAGAGAAATTTATCCTGGTCCATGCTTCCTAAATAGCACTGTCCTTGTCCCAAAAAGGGGAGACAGGACAAAAATGAGGAAAAGAGTGGCAGAGACCCCATACAATAGCACATCTTTCCAAGAAATTGGACAAAAGGCGGCTCTTGCATTTTAATATCTGTAAATAGTTTGGGCAAACGTGATCCTATGCGACTGCCATATTATCGTCGGATGGGACCGATGCAATCCAGCTATCTTTGCTTCCTTTTTTGTGGGAACAGAGAGATAACCAGACATCTGGATCACATACACATCACATCTCCATTTTCCAGATCATATTCAAGAGCATACGACAGACAATAGCTTTCCTCCAGTGCAATGAGAAACCAGATGGCTTCAAAAGACCCACTTTGCCTCCAAGGTGGCATATGGAATATTAATTAATAATAGATTAATAGACCTTTCCCCACTTAAAAATTTAATCTGTTTGTTAGCTGAGCTGTTTGTGCCAGGGAAGAGCTGCAAAACAATGGTTGCATTCAAAGAGTCGTGTCATCTCTTTGGAGATGTCCTTCACAGGCCCTTGAGGAAATCACATCAGAAGGAGCCCAGAGACAGACTCACAAAGGCTGGAGTTTTGTTTTTAAAAGCAGTGGCCATTTGGAAACTTCAGAAAAGCGGAGTGCAGAGACGAGGAGTGGATATTATAAAACAGGAAAAGCTGTTAGCCTTCAACTTGACGGCAAGCAGTGAAGTACAGCAAGGAAAATAATTTGTCTGAGGAGTGGAGAGTCGTGGCAGGCCCACGGCAGTTCTCCTACCTCCACGGGAGTGATCCAGAGCGAGCAGTGGCTAACGATGCTGGCACCGGAGCGTGTCTCACGGCTCCAAGTTCTTGCATTGAAACTTCGTATACTGACAGAGAGCAAATGAAGTTGAATAACTTGAAGCAGATTTTTCAGCTCTTATTAAATGGTATTTTTTTTTCCACTGGGATTTCTAATCCTCTGTTTCTGTCGATTGATGCACTATTGGGTGTGCCTTTCCCTCACCCTCTCTCTCTCCCCTGGGATCTCACCTCCTTATTACGAGCCCGGATAAGCAGCTTTAATTCAATGTCAGCCTCATCTACTGATTTAAACTGAGCCCAGAAAAATCCTATTACTGTTGTGAGCGAAGGTGAATAAACGTGTATCTTGACTGATCGTTTATTAATCCTGCTATCCACTCAGGGCCTGAAAGGAGAAGTCTGTGCAGTTGCCTAGCAATATCATTGAATGTGAGCTGTAGCGTTTTGAAAAAAGGGTCAATTGCTAAACAAACCCTGAGAACCTCATTTTCATGATTTTCTCCCAAGCTTTATATTTTCTAAATACAAAACAAATAACTACCAGATATGAGATTATGAAATAAGACAATGGTGAGAGCTCGTATTTTATATGCTGGGTCTCTCACTCCTCAGATGAGAGAGCTCACACCAACTAAGACAGATTTCACATAAAAGCAAAATAAGAAGAGAAAGAGGCAAAGTTGCCAAGGTGTAGTAAAGAATAGCATATTATTCCATAAAATGTCAGGCACTGGTGTCCACTGGTTCACATCCATTTTCTACAGCAGACCTGTGCCTATCTGCAACCAGCCAAGAAGATGGCCCAGGTCCCCTGGACACCGGACCCAACTCCTGGCTTTCGCTAAATTATAATAGTGACACTGCTCAAATTGCTTTAAAGTAACTGAGCCTTTCCCACAAAAACATTCTCCTTCCTGAAAAATTGCAGGTAAAGAGAGAACAATTACAAAGGTTTTTCAAAAATACGTATTTACAATAATTTAAAATTATTTGCTCAGAGATCTTCCCCCAGGAGAGGATTTGACTTTGGCCGGGAGAGCACATCTGGCAAGAGAGCACTGAGTGAAAGGTGCCTTGTGGCCAGTTGCTAGGAAGAAGCAATAATTCCATTTTCTGTCGAGAATCAAGTATGTGCTGCTAAATGTCAAGTGTTTTCGTTAACAGCTGGAGAGATGAAGCCACGGAAATTCTTGTTTATAACTCTGCAGCCTCTTATCCTGTATTGAGATGTAATTTGGTTCAGCCATGTGGCTCCGCATATTAATCATATTTTTAGATTGGTTTAGGCCATTTTACAATACCCTTTTCCTGTGGCAAATATGGGAGATGCAACTCTTGAGATCTATTTTTATGTTTTTTTCAACTTGATACGAGTCATTCTTCCCTGAGAGTTTCTGAGGGACTCACCCAAAGCATGATAAATATCAGAATTCGTATGAAAGACATTCAATCTCCTTGTCCCGTGACTTTTGGAAAAACAAACAGCCCTCTGAGCAGAGATTTCTAGAGTACGTAATGCCATGAAATCCTTCAGGATACAGGCTATCGTCAACTTAATTGCTATTAAAGGAACAAACGTTTATCCCTAGATATCTCCCAACTGAGATGATGTACCTTCTTAAATCATCATTTGAACCCAGAAATAACTAGGTGAAATTCTCTACTTTGTGTTCTACAGAACAGCTAATAAGATGTTCATAACAAGCTATCACAAAACTCATGAATTTTAAAAGTACACCTTCAAAATCTATGGATGCTTTCAGTCTCACGCTTCCAAAAGGCGCCGTACTGCAGTTCGCCTTGCTGTTGTATCTGCAGAGTTCCAAGGAAAAAACCCAGTAACCGCTTATTCTCTCGAGATTTCAGATTAGTCAAAGAAATGTTATGCGTTTTTGTAAAGGTTTGCCAGTTTTACAGGAGCAAACACCTTGCCAGCCCTGCCAATATTTCTGACAGTAAAAGTAATTCCAATACTTTGTGGCTCTCGATTTCTAATCTGCTTTTTATTGCTGTAAAGATCCCATCTGATTATGTCTTTGTATGCTACACGCTTGTATTTTAAAGATGCTTTTTCTTCCTAACCAGCTTTTTTTTTCTAAATAACAAAGGAATTAAAGTTGTATCTTCTCCAAAATGGAGCCCTCTATATGCCAGGCACTGTACCTGTACCTAGTAAGAGAGACAGTCTGCTTCTCCAAGAATTTGCAGTCAAAATAAAGAAAGTGGATTCACTGTTGCCGAGTAAGTAAGGATGTGTGCATATTGACACTAAGAAATACACAAAGAGCAAACTGGGAGCTGGAGGGACCCAGAGGAACCTGGAAAATGAAATCCTAAGCTTCAAGCACAAACCCAGCCTTTTCGTGTGGGTGTGCGTGTCTTTTGCATGAAATAATGTAAATCTCCAATTCCTCTAAATAGATCTCTGGACACTTCTGATGCCAGAAATAACTCTGGTAAAGCACAGCGCCGACTCTAAACGTACACACTTTTTATTATTAGCGATCCCAGACAGTGCAGAACAACACTGCCATGTCCTGTGCTTTATGATGATTGAATTTTTCATGTTTGCTTCTGGTTTTGCATATACATGTGCAAAAAGCAGCCGAACACCAGACATTTAAGAATGGATTGGGCACAGATTCCGGAACCTAGCCAACAAATTGCTGATTGATCGGTGCTGGAAATGCTTTGTTACGTAAACAAAAATGAGGAACAAAATGTTAAATCCTGACACTTATATTACTTTTCATTCTTTTATGCCTTGAGACAATCACACAAAAGACCTGCCTGCAGGGAAAGGGAAGAGGGGGGAAACACAGCTTTATTTTATCCAGAGACTTTAATCACTGACATCTTTTTCCATTTTATTTTTCCATGATCAGAAATTCATGAGAACAAAAACAATGACCAAGGCTTCAATATTTCTCTAGAGTGAAAGCATTCTGTAATCCCTCAGCTCTGCAGCACAGTGAATAAACAGACCTTAATCTCGGTGCAAATTCAGTAATGTTCTCATGCCCTCTTTTGGGGGAGGGAGTTATTTCCTCTGTAGCCTTCCAACAGCAAGTGACAAGTCTCAGTATTGAAATATTGCAATTTGCTAATGTGAACCCTCATTGGAGAAGATAAGCTAAGTTTTGCCTCCACCCACACTTCCTTTCCCTTAGATACACTCAGTGTGCAATTTCCAAGTGATTGTAGTGAGTGACAGGAATGTCTTCTGCCCCTTACAGTCATCGGTCCTTAGCACTGCTTGCATCGCAATGATGCTAAGGACAGATGTTCGGTAGGTACCACCATTTCTGCTACACTAGTGCATACGAACTGCGAGCAAGGTTGAGCAAATACTCCAGGATTGAAACAGCACTGGTAGTAGGTGTTGTACACATCTGTATCTCCACAAAAAAAAAAAAAAAAAAAAAGGTTTACAAAGCAAACAGCAGGAGAAAAAAGTAGTATTATATCTGTTTTATAGATGTGGAATTGATACACGTAATTCATCCCTTTTGCAGCCCTTCAGAGCTCCTGTAATTGTTCCCTGCAGCTGGATTTCTCCAACTGCTTGGTACACTCACAGTAAAATCCATCCATGTTCATATTGCTTTCACAAAGTATCGCAGTCCCGAGAGAGACGTGAGCGATGTAAGGTGGCAGGATACCGGCTGGCCGCACAGGGGTGAAATTCACCTTCGAAGGGCACACTCCCCATGTGCAGGTCCAATCTAATTTGTGGGTGGAATTTTCTGAATGACTTCCTGGACATTAGCGTTTTTGGCAGTGCTTCTAAAATTTAAAAAAGAAAATAAACTAATTTCTCCAGCTCTTGGAAATGTGGAAACCAGCTAATATATATGGTGCATCAAGAACGTCTCACTAATGCATTATGATTTCCCTAAATACAATAGGAAAGGTGCATACGGAGTGAGAATTCAGAGTGCCATTTGCATCTATTAAGCCACATTAGCCAGTCTTTCAACTAAAAGCCTTCAGTCACCCAAATGCAACTCCTCTTTTTAATTAAAAAAAGTGACTAATAACCTTGGACAGAAGCCTGGAACCCTATTTTACTGCAAACGCTACAGAACAGCTCCATTAAGGGCTGTAGCTCAACCACCAAGTAACTGGATCCTAGCAATGGGAGGTCCCTTGGGTGGGCATACAAGGGCGTGCATCCCAACTGGACACACCACGCATCGTAGGAGGACTGTCAATTGTTTTCCTCTTTCAGCATCTTAATTGTCTAACTAAATAAGGAAGATAATGGTATTGACCTGCTGTCTATCTTGACCGAGTAATTTCTATGGAAAGGCATCCACAACCTTAAATAAGCATTTCGTTCATGCCGAGCTCCGCAAAGTCACGTTTGTTCACCCCCTAGAAAGTGCTTTGAGATCCTTGCGTTCATATTGCTAAAGGGAAAATGTCCTGTGCACGCGTGTTCGAGAACATCTTTCTCACCCCACCTCACCTCCTCACAGATATCCACAGGTCTATATCTAAATTTAATTTAAAACGGGTCCAGAAGAAAAAAAAGTACCAGTAAGGTTGTCCTAGCAGGGAGCCAAATTAGCTAAAAATAAAATCTCAAATGCTGAAGCGGTGCATGGAATAGCCCTCCTACAAGTGTTGTAATCAACCTGCAGCATCAGTAGAATTTTATGCAACTCTTTTCCCTTCCAATATATTACTGTCCTCATTGTACAAACCTTAGAGAAAAAAATGCCTAAAACATAACGAGGGATTCCTTTTTTTTTTTTTTTTCCCCCTTCTCTTTTGATTGCTATTGCTTGGAGTTACTTGGGCAGGAAACATCTGCTTTTTTCCCATTAAAGAGCAAAGATAACCAGGTTTTAGTTAAACCTGGTGTTCTATAGTTATTTACTGGGACTTTAGAGGAAAAAAAAAAAAAAGATGAAGAAGTTGGAACCTAATTACATAGCAGATGCTGAGAGTGGTATTTATTCACCAAAACCACATAGGTCATTCATTAAAATCTCAGTTTTAATTAGCAAACACCTGTTTTGTGTTTGATTTTACACTGATACGTACTGTCTGCAATTTGCTTTCTTCAGTACAAGCAATTAGATAGCCCTGACAGTAACAGTTAATCTAATTAGAACCGGGGTGCCTTGGGAGCCCAGCCCCGACTTCAAGAAATTACACACACGGTCGCAGCTCCAGCCCGGCACGGCTGCGGGGGCCGCTCGGGCTGGGGGAACGGGATCCTTCCCCCCTTCTGAATGACACTAGGATGTTGCTGGTATTTCTAGCAGTTCCTGTTTTAAAGAAAAATGACTGTAGAAAGTGAAGAATCTGAGCTACAGAAGGATATGTGACGCTGTTGCTGCTTTCAGACACGACCTCGAGTCCAGAATCCACGTTAGGAGTGATGCATGGCAACAGGCGCGCTCGATACAGCCCGTTCGCTCTCGGCACCTTCTCTTCTTGTTGTCCTCGTTCATTCTTCACTGGCTTCCTACCACCCTCTCACGTCCTTCCAGAGGAAGTGAAAAGCAGCTCTTCTCCTTTCTTTCTAGTCCCCTCCAGCTAAGTGGGAAGGCGGAAAGGTTTGCAGGAACTATTTCAAAAGTTCTCCTCAGCACAAGAGGGAAAAGTATTTGCTGTTGCTCTGCACTGCCCTCCGTGGAATGACCCCGGGTTACTCTTAGGTCAGAAATTGGATCTTTCCAATTAACACTCACTTTGGAATCAGCATTACTGTATTTTCCGTTTACTGACATATACGACTGTAAAAGAATCTGAGGTTGCAGTTGCAGGGTAATCGTAAGGAAGGTAAGCAAGACACAGGGCAGGTCACACCGACATGAGGGGAGGAACACGGGACACCTGCTGGGATCCAACCAGCGTCTTGGTTTTAGGCTTTACAAAATCTAGTAATTAAAAATTGCATTTAACAAAACACAGAGTAATGAAAATGCATTTTGATGACAATGCGGAGATGAACTATATTTTTGTGGATGCAAATTAGGCATTATAATGAATTCTTCTTTGAAATAGATGTATTTGAAGCTTGTGTTCTACATCACAAGCACACATTGCACATTTTCCTCAAAGTGCTTGATTTTCAAAAAATTTCGCACCCATATAATCACTGTGCTACACTTTTTTCAAAGCCCCTTAATCAATACTTGCCTCATCCGTTAAATAAAGATGAAATAGTTCTATAATTCAAAGAATGATGTGGCAATAAACCAATTATAATAATGAAAGTATTGTTGTAATAAGGGTCATAGAGAAAGGCAAGTGATAAGTGATACCTGTGATTATAAAATTATCATCATTTAGGATAGATTTTCTTCTGAAAACATTCCATGCCCTACATTCGTGCCACTGTTGGGTTTTTTTCTCTTTTTTTTCCTTTTTTTTTTGTTAAGCTGAGTAAGTTGGCCTCCCCATCTATCATAGAAATCCACCGCAAAAGGAAAAACAAATCTCCCTGGGGTAGGTGAAGAGATTTTGAAATAAAGAAATAAGCTAATTAAATTTAACTGTGTCATCCTGGGTAGGCTGAATATTATAATTAATTAATCCAGTCCTCTGCTTGTCCTGGAGGCGAATGGTGTTCCTAAACGCGCAGGGTGAGATCTGTTTGAGGAGACACGGGGCAGGCTCAGTCCCCTCTGATGAGGGGAGTTGCAGGTCTCTGAGCAGGAGAGCGTGTAGGAGCATCGCGGACTCATTAATTTCTGAAAGCAGGGCATGATGCCGCAAAGCAAGGAAGAGACAGCGGGGGCGTGGGGGGGCACTCCACAAAACATGCAAATACATCAGCAGAGAGTGCAACTCGTGAGTTTGGAAAGTGTATTTCTGCACAGTGTGAAAGCACAAACCGGGGAAATGCTGAAAAAGTGACATTTCAGAGTAACCTCCTGCTTTATCCCGGCCACGCACATCCGGCCTGTTCAACTCTTGCAAAGTTACGTCACGGAAGGGAGCACGTCACCTGATGATGGATGTGCTGCGCAAATCACACCACTGGAGAAAAACTTCTTAAGGGGCTCGTGTGGATTTCTTTCGCCTAATTTTTAATATCATTATGACAGAGCAGAGACCATGCCAGCCTTTCTTTTGGCTTGTCGGTTCCATTCCGTGACCCAGGCACGCCTTGGAATAACGCTCCGCATCCGGGGCTTTGCTACTGGACATCATTTACACCACGCCTGAAGCTACCCTGCTATTACACCGTCCCTACGTGCTTTTGGATTATCTCTAAAATACGCATGAAACCTGACATTCTGATGGCATTAAGGTGTCTGTGATCACCCCACAGATGAGATGCATGTGGTGCACCACACCAGATTGGAGATGCCCGCTTGAGCGGCGTCACACAACACAAAGGAGCCTGAGGCAGCGGGGCACCTGCCAGCCCGCGTCACGGCCTCAAGGATGCAGGATCCCATTTAGGGAAGGTTTTCTAGGAATGGGTGCCAGGAGGTATCTTAAACAGGAAGCCAGGTTTTAAGATTCTGTTCACAATAAATTACTTGGCTCATAGAACCAATCTTTTAGTTTTAATATCCCCTCAATCTGGTATTTTAACTTGCCATATCAATATAAACTAATTTTAGAATTGTGACTTACGCTTGTAGCTGCATTTCAGACTCGTTTCATGCTGTTATATAAATCTTACGTTGGAATAACACACACTGAAGTAATGATGTCTAACTGTGTACGCCCTGACACCCCTCAGAGAAACGATGGCATAAATCCACAGACGTCAATACAGCTACGATGCCTTACATCAGCGAAGGTGGTGCTTTGGATGGAAATCACACACTGAGAAATGAAGTTGGTGCGAGTTTAAGGAACGGCTTTCCACCTGCAGCAAAACCAGCCTTCTACCTTAAAATCTTTTGCATCTGTCAAAGAGCCAACTTCTAATGACTGGGGACAGGATCTAACAAATTTCTCACCACAAGATCCCACACTGGTACGCGCTGCCCAAGACTGCAAAGGTTCACCACTCAAGGGATTCACTTTTTGGTCAGAAAGAGGCAATAGCTCCAGGTTATGTGGAGTAATTGGAACTGAACAACCCAAAAGCATCTCTCTGAAGAATCACAAAAGACCTGGGCTGCTTTCAGTAAATCCTTTCCAGAGCTGGTTCAGAAATTTCGAGATAGTCAAAACAAACACAAACAAAACGCAGACCCCTTCCCAGCTTTTCCTCCTGACGGTCTCTTACCCCTTCCAAGTAAGATAAAATAAAATAAAATAAAAAAAAAAAAACAAAAAAAAACCCTGCATAAAGAGAATCCTCACAGGTAAGTATTATTTAAACAACACTCTCCCTTAGGTCGGTACTCAATAGTCCTGTCAGTCCAAAGCATGCTTTGGATCACAACATTTCCTCCCCCCAGGAATAACAGAGCCTTAGGAAGACATGAACTGCTGGAAGACAGCGTCTTTTAATCAGCTTTAATATCAGAGTAGCAGCAGCAACCTCTCTGCTTAGGCCACAAATGACAGGTTTATTACCCTTCCTTTTGAGACTGATAAATAGGTTCAGACTTCAGGATGGCTTTTTAGCTACCACCAAAAAAAAAAGGGAAAAGGAAGAGAATAGAAAAGGAAAGAATAAAGAAAGTGGCTATCTTGTGAGATAGTTACAGCTGTGTAGAGAATTCAGGTGGACAGACTAGTTGTGTTGCTGTCATCTTGGTTCTACCAAACTTTGGAAAATTTCAGAAGCAAATGTTTTCTTTTTTAACTCTCTCCATGTCTGCCTGCTGCTTTGGTAGATTTGTCCCGCAGTTATCTCCCTTTGCAAAGGAACAAATAATGGGGTAGTTAGTCCATGTAAACCTGTGATGTTTTATTTCATTATGAAGATTTATATTAGATGTATTTCCAAATATGTAGTCATCATTTGGTATAAAGATGAGAAACTTGAGATGCTCAGGATGCCCACGAGGTCATTAGGACAGTTTTGGTTTTAATATTAAATCCTTCTTAAGGATTTACTGAGCAAAGAGGACCCAGCTGGTGAAACCAGAGGAAAAAAAAAATAAAATCAATATATAATTTTTAAAAATTGGTAGTTGCTGGCAATCAACAGGAAAGGGAAAATACAGATGAACACAATAGGAAAAGTGACTGCTTGTATCAAAATTGCACAATCCAAAGCCACTGCAGCAAATCCAGTGATTCCTACTCATTGTCAGAGAGGTGCCCGAAACCTCGCAGAACAGACTGCGTGACACAAAGCTTTTGATTAATGGTATAACTCTTAGGCCAAGTTCTTATTTGTGGTTGATTTGTATTGACTGGGAAGAGTTTCAGGAGCTGATGCTGCTGTGTGCTAGGCCAACGGCAGCTTCGGGTCATCTCTGTTATGAGCCCAAGAAGCAATGCTGCTTTCAGACAGACAGTGAATTAAAATGGTTAGTGGTGAAAAGATATTTAAGAGCAGTGACAAATAGCGTTTCCAAATTAACTTTAAGCCCCACATTAGTCTCACTAAAGACAGCAGGATTTTTCAAATGCTGATTTTCTCAGCTGATGAACTGTTTAATTGGACTGAAACCTATTGGATAAACATCTGCACGGACAGCCCTGAGAAAATACGAAGGGAAACAAATTAGTAATGGAAGCAGCTTCTTTTCAGCAGACTTCACCATGGCTGTTTATGAATCATCCCTCCTTTTGCATAAATGATAGAGGAACATGGTTAATCAAAGCAATAACAATAAGTTGGCACTTTTATGGTGTCACAGAGGAACATTTATTGCTAGTGGAGAGCAACGCACCGCTCTGAGCCCACCAGCCTTACCAGCCCTGGGTGGTCCGTTTTCAAGGGAGGGGCCTTGACGGTGGGGTGGGCTGCGATGACAAAGTAAAGCCATGGACCAGCAGAAAGCTACATTTCTGTAGACAACATCACACCATTGGGTTTTTTGGTTTGTTTGGTTTTTTTTTTTCCCCACAAGTAACATCAACCTTATTACATTGATTTGAAGGCGTAACTGCCCATGTGATGAAACCCAGTAGAGGGGAAGAGTGGAGAGGAGGAAGCAGACAAATATTTGCCTGGTGGGACACCATAATCATCTGCTCGTCTTTAATATCACGAATGAGAAATCAAAAACTGCGGCACTGTTTAATCAACATGTTTGAGCGCAAGCAGGGAACATTTCTACACAAACCTGATAGAACCAAATAAACTTTATGGACATAACCCTAATTAATTTAGTGTATTTGGATTCCTGTCCTCCAGTCTCTGTTGTGTAAACTGCAGCAGCTGCAGCTGTATTGCAATGAGGATCAAGTCATGGCAAACATTATGTGTATTTCCATTTGCAAATATTTGAAGCTTCTGCGTGGGAAGGTTGACATAGCATTGCAATCAATTAAACAAACAAGCTACAAGGGTACTATTGACTGGGAGCACAACGCTCCAACAAATCTGGCCACTGAAGTGAATGTGTACAAAAATATGACTTTTTAAAAATCCTTTCGTCATCAAGGAATCCATCATGATGTTCCACTTTGGCATATAAAATCTAGGGTCTGGGTTTATTCATGGCAAAATCCAGCATGCATAAAAAATAGTATAAAAAAATTAAAGGACATGCTGATCTAGAAATTACTGGAGAAGCTCTGGGAGTTGGTGGGGCCAGCTGGAGATAAGCTGGAGATAAGCTGTGGTAAAGACCTGCCAAAAATTCCTTGTGTTCCGGAACCACTATCCACATGACTTAATGCCAAATATGTTACACTCAAAATATCCAAATAGCATTCAGGTGGTGCTGGCCCTGCATGTTGGGCTGAATGTCATCTCTGTGCATCAATGAAAAAACAGGGATTGTTAACTTGTTTTTAATGCAATGTATTATTAGCACACGCTGCTTGCAGAACACCCAGGATATCCAGCCATGCCCATGATGACCTCGTGTGGTTATGACTACCTGCCCAATGGCACCCAAGCAACAAACAAGTGAGAGAAGCATCAAAAATGCAGCAGTTCACTTTCCACAGGACTAAACTGAGGAATAACAATACTGAGTCAAACAAAACCTCAAGGCTATGTTTTAACCGGGGATTCTGCTTAAATCAGAATTGCCTGAAAACTGGCCGAGACCTGAGCTTGCTATCGGCACACACAGGCAGAGGCTGGCTGCGAAGCCGACCTTGCCAGACCCAACTCGTCTCACGACACGTCTTTCTCGGTTTTGACGTTTGTCAGACCAGGGTAGAATCTCCTGACACGACACATCCTTGCAATCAGTTGCAGCAAGAGTTCCTTGATGTGTATTTAAAATACAGTGGATCAACTCTTCTTTCCTCCTCGTGACGGCCCTGTCAAAGGCAGAAGACATGAGGGCAGACTCCAGACCGAGCCGTCAGAGCACTGCTGTCCGTTCGTGTCGAACTCTGGGCGTTGAGGGGAGAAGCGGCTGCTACACCTCATATTCCTCAGCTGCCCAGCAGCGCTGGCGGCTGGGCACCTTGGTGGGAAGCACGCGCACTCTTCATCGCTTTGCTTGAGGATTTGTAAACAGCCATAGGCCCGCAATAAATTTAAGGCCTGTAAACACTTTCTGCTGACACTTGAACTCGCTTGAAATGCTCGCAGGGACAGTGCCCACCTCTTTTTGGAGCTGACTGCAGTAGGAGAGAGAGGAAACAAACTGACATCAACGCTTCAGAGAGTGCTGGTGCGCGAGCTGCTTCCCTGACGGCTCAAGGACGTCTGCAGGTTCTGCGGGCTGAGGTGTTTACTGGGAAGGAAAAGGAGATGTGAAAGTCAGGAGTGTCCCGAGACGCTGGGAATGAGCGCGGTGGCAGAGCCACTGCTGGGGGAGGAAGGCCGCTGAGGCGTGCTTAGCTAGGGCTCAGCCGTGGGGCCGGCTGCCGCGGAAAGCACAGGCCACTGACAGTCCGAGCAGCTATGAGCCAAATGTTTGTGTTCAAGAAAGTGGCTGGAGCTTCTCCACTGGCAGAAAGACCAGCTGACCCGTGCCTAAGAGTATTCCTTTAATCCACTTTCATGGCTTCGTGTTTGCAGCTTCTGCACAGGGGAACGGTCCAACAGATGAGAGGGGCTGAAAATGGCCAAGACAAGAGAATCAGCCCAGCGTGGCTTTGAGCATTTGCTGGCTGGATCTCCGCTCTGTAATGCCGTTTGACTGGGGCCGACACAGCTCCGCTTCTGTAACTGCAAGAGCCTCCTCCCTGCACTTTCTGAAAAAGGATATTGCTGTGGACAGTTTTGTCCAACACTACTTTTATTCCACCAGAAAACTGACGAATCCTCAAAAGAGAAATTAAATTGTACCAGTTCTTAGACAAGCCCCTTCCATTTGGATAAAAATCCACTTGAATGAAGGAAGCAAGGCTGGGAAGTCCAGCACCCCCTGCATGATCACACAGAAACCAAATCCACTGCCGCAGCATCGCAGGGTAGCGCTCAGCTCGCCCCAGAGAACCAAACTTGGGTGGCTAAAATGGAAGGATGTGACACAGCACTACTAAAATATTATCCTGGCTTGCTTTGTTACAATTACCGGTCCTCAGTGGTTAAAATATCCCCAAAACCAAATTCTGGAGAAGCTCACGGGGTGAAACGCGGGATTCTTCCACACCCTTGACAGTGCTGTTCCTCTGAAACCAGATCAATACCTTGCTCAGCCCATCTTTTCATACGCATATATCGCATCTGACACACTGTGGCCTTGCTGTCACTTCTACAAAATTAGTAACACTGGTAATTTCAGTGGCTCCTAATGAGCACAAAAAATATTATCAAATCCAATTACAGGAAATAATGGTTTAGGACAAGCAGTTTGAGCCTCATTACCCACACAATCTCGCTCTTGTTTTAACCTGTGCTTTTTTTTTTTTATTCTTGAAGTTTGTAACATCCCTTTATAAGCTAACACAAGTGAAAACTGGTAACAATAAAGAACATTTATCTTAAGAATCGCTTTCTGATAAGCAGTCCATACAAACGATACTCTATCATCAGTAAAATGTTATTACCATTTGTGATTTCTTGGGTAATTCAAAAGATTTTTCTTTTAAAGGGGTTGATTTATCTGTATGTAATACAGAGTTTTGTGGGGTGAATTCAGTCCTGTCCCAAGACCCATGGAGTGAAACCCATGGTTCATTCAAAGAACCCAGCAGTCCAACTTCAGAGCCAGCTGCCTGGGCAGCATCCAACTGGTGCCTGAGCAGGACGCTAAGGTGCTCCACGTCCTTACCAGTGCCTGCTCCGGGCAGAGCTCTCAAGGGAAACTTTCCATATGTTTTTTCATGCACTTGGACTTGAAAAGTGACAACCCAGGGATAAAATTTTCCAGTTTGATGGCATGAAACTGGGTCTTAACAGCAGATTCTAGCACCTAACTGGAAGAGAAGGCTATCTACTATGGTGAAAAATTCCACTGAAGAGAACAAAAATTATGGGCATTTAAAAATTATTTTAAAGTTTGATTGTTCAAAGGAGCTTGATAAACTTTAGTAAACTTCAAAGTTTCTACTCAGCATTAGGATGATGTAAGAACAATCACCCAGTCAAGCCAGAACGCTCCCTGTACACAGTGCCAGCAGCTGGAGCAGAAGGTAGGAAATATTCATCACTTCCCATCTTTTATTTGTCATTCCTTTTTGTTCTGTGTATCTGCATTTATGCGATTTGTGCAGCAAAGTATGTTTATATTTGTATTTACATGAATCTTCTTAGAGAAATACCTGCCAGTTTGACATTGCATTTACTGTACTAGCAATCTCAGACTTTCTTATTCAGACTTTTTTGTGTTCATTTTCTTTTCATCCTAGCTGAGGATGTGTCCTACTTTCTTGTTTAGAAGATTATATGCTTGCATTATACATTCTAAATATAGATTTATTTTTTTTTTAAATAGGTTGATATGGTCGTCAAAATTGAATGTATTCAGAGTTAGTTTCCTGCCCCACGGGAGTTGTCCTCAGAGAATTTGATTTCAGGACAGCACTAAACCATGATGCAGCTTACGTGCAGAATGACGATTTACTGTATGTTAAATTTTGCATCTGGAGGGTGAAGCTAAAAGACATGTTTTTATCATCACTTGGGATTGGCAGGGCCTTTTTAGGAGAGCGCGGAGTAGAGGGTATTTACTGAATCTGCCTACAGAGGAGGACACTTCCAAAAACTCACATGGAATTGGAGCACGCAGCATGTACTAAGTGGCCTTGTATAAATCTCCCTTCAAAAACATCCGTATTCATCACAACAGCATCCTTAGATCAGAGTCATACAGAAACAGGGACGGAAAGGACTTAGAAAAAAAATAATAAAAAAAAATCATTGAATCATGCATCCCTCTGAAAGGGGAATATTCTACTGCCTGATGCTCCAGGACTGAAGTAACAGCCAGATGGGTACTCAGTGCCTCTGGAATCTTCAGAGAGGTATTCTTCTGTTCAGTCACAACACCCTTAAAGACCAGCACGTGGAGAATTAAAGGTGCAAATTTGAGGCCCAGAAGAGAGCAGCAACATGTCTAAACCCACGGGGTTGAGCAGTGGAGTTAGGAACGGGAACCGCACGTCTTACCCTGAAGTTCTGTGTGTAATAGCTAAAGGGAATTAAATAATAATGCAATGGAAAATTCTTATTTCATTTAAGAAGCCTGGCTACTTTTCATTCAAAGGCTTTGCTTTTGAGGTTGTTTCTGTTTAAAATTCTGCAGCCAAATTTATCTGTAGTGTAACACCATTGATTTCCATGGACTTACGGCAAGGATAAAGATGCTAACACTCACTTATCATATACCCCTGTAATTTTTCCTCCATCAGGGAAAGCAGACAGGATATAGGGAATTGTTACAGCCCGTGTCCTTGTGACATTTCATTAAGCTGGTCTTTTAAAGCTTATCATTAGAGGTACTGAAGTCTTGTTGGAAGAACTTAATTGCATTCTATTTTCCCTGGCTGAAGATGCATTTGAAAAGTCAGCTTGTATTTTGATTTTTCTTTAGTTTTTCAAGGTCTTTGTGCTGCACAGAATTTTAAATTCCTCCATCTGCTTCCCTCACTCTTCACCTGGGTTTGCATAACTCCCACTATCCGTAACTGTTAACGTTCCTACTCCTTCCCAGGCGAAGTCAGACGCTAAGAGGAGCGTAGACTACTGCCACTGGAGCTTAATTGGAAAAGACCACGCATGTGCCTTTGCATAGGTGCAAAAATGATTAAAAGGCTGTAAAAATAAAAGTATAGAAAACAAAGAATATTTCTCTTTGCTGCAAGCAAAACCTATTGTCCCTTCCTTTAAAATCCTCTAAACAAGACAGAAAGCTCCAAACAGCTCTTTCTAAACAGCGTACTGCTCCTTCCTTCCCATTTCAAATACTGGGGGTACACAGAAAATTACAAATATTTCCAGCTACACAAGCTGTGTACACACAGCTAACAGGAGGTCTGTGAATAACCATCCATCTGGAAATTTGATTTTAAATATTATAAAGTAAGCTTTCTTTTCAGCTTTGCCACTCTGGGGTATTAAAGGTGAAGTGAGATTCCTGATCTCAAAGCCACAAAAAATATTTACCTAATGCAACTTTTCTGTTGTTGTTAGGATTCTTCATCTCTGCTTGAGGATTCTAAGTAATAATTTGTTAATTTGGGGTACTTAAATCTGGCTTTCTTTGGGACAAACAATCCCGAGAGCCTCTTCTCAGCGGCAGCTCCCATAAAGTCAAAGGAGTTTCAAATAAAAGCACGTAACAGCAGAATCAGGCCCCTTGTTTGTTTTTTATCACCTCTGCTCTCCAGAATCCAATTCCCTAACCCCGTCTCTGAACAATAAAAGTGTTATTTAGGGCCGGTCCTCCCAGCTGAGCTCTGCACTCTGACACAAGCAATGACTACTTATCACAGACACATTAATATATTGCAGCCGCAGAGAGACATTCGTTAGCACGCGCAATAAGGAGTGCCTGGCAATCCATGCTGTAATGGTGAAGGCAATTATCACAACATAAATCTTTACTTTCAAGCATATTATGTTTTTCCTGTGGAAAATAACACCAGCCCTCAGCTTCCAATCGGGAACGATCATTAGTACGCTCCTGCTTCTGAAGAGGGTGGTCCTTAGTGACAATTCTGATTTCACGGAAAGGAGAAGCAGGTTTGTTTTTGTTGTTGAAATTTTGTTATTCTGTTTTTAAGTTACTTAGATGGAGCGTGTGTGATAGTCAGCCACACCGGAGTTAATTTGACCAGCCTTGTATTCGCCAGCCTTCAGAAGAGAATCCTTTCAATTACCCTTCAGCAATTCCTGCTTTCCCAGTCCCGGAGCCCGTCAGGGCTCTGACAATAGAATGAAACTCCACCACTGCAGCCCGAGCAGCTCTCTGCAGCTCTGCCAACACACCTCAGCCACACGTGGAGCCCCGTTTGCACTGCGTTTTGGAGGATAACTCACACAAATAAGCTTCTAACTAGGTAGCTTCGGTACCAAGGCAAAGGATGTTATGTTGACTTGGACCACCGCAAACCCTACAAGCCTCCACAGAATCCTTGCCATCCATTCAGCAAATCTCTGCCACCACTGGTACCTGATGCAGACAAAAGACCATATTGTCTAAAAAAGAGTCACAATTCCTCGTGGCAAGACAGGCAGACCGTCTGTCTGACCCTGCGGGATGGGCACCCGTGCAACTTTGCCAAAATATCCGTGTCTTGCCCTGGAGGAGCCCCCGCATCACTTTCTCTCTTTCGCTGTGCTGTAATTTAAAAATCTATCTATGTACCTATATACTTCTAAAGGTTTCTGTAAGCTATTCTTCCAGAAGGTGAACTGGTGCCTGAGGCTATTTTGGAATTAGAAAAGCAAAGGGCAAACCTAGTTATTTTGTGCAGAAAAGCTGCTAGCACTCACAGTACACTGAGTAAGAGAACAACTCATTAGGATTATAAATCCTGGACTCTTACGGCTGGGTTCTGCTTCTAGCACAAAATGTGTAGGCCTAGACAAATCCCAGAGAGGTCATTTCATTTGCACATGGTGAGAACAGCATCAGCCCCTTATTCATCAGTGGCTTTTTGATTATACTAATGATGCACAATTAGCTCTGCTTTGTGCATACTGAAAGAACAGATTGCACTACGGCGGGCTCAGATAAAACCTGAACTTGTTCAACTATAAAGTTACACAAATAACCCCAGAATATTAAAATCCCAAGGCACCTAAACGGATTTAGTATGGTATCCTGTGTCATATAAAGATTCCATGCACAGTAAAAGGACATGACCAGCCCTGCACAAATTCCTTTGCTCAGAAACACAGTTTTGTGTCGATCCTCTTAGCATGCAGTGGACTTGCTTTGTGCAGGGAGCTGAGCAGAATCAGGTTTGATTGAACGGCTGCACAGCCACTAATAGCAGAAGTAATTATTGCACCTTACTTACATCTAGCCTGCGTAGGGTCATAAAGCATGGCAGCTGTTTCGGAGAGACACTAATGCAAGCCATCAAACAGATTCCCCTAAGGAAGGACGAGGTGTTGCCACTACAGAGATTTAGTAGCGATGAAACCGGGAGAGGGTAGAGGAACAAACATCGCTGTACGGTGAGACACAAGCCATATGACTCAGGTGATCTTAGCTCTCTAATGCTTAGGAGTGACTGGAGGTTTGGAAGGATGTTGCAGCTTGCTTTTCCAGGGGCTTGCAATGAATCTAATTATTCCCACAGTATAAAGGCCTGCCACATCACCCCTTCCACTCCAATATCTAATTTAGACCACCAATGACATTTAAAAGGCACCTTTGTACTCAAGTACTCAAGCTGCAAGACAGGCTCTGTGTGTAGGTGTGCAGAAGAGAAAAGATTTATTCTAAAAGGTGATGCGAATGAGCCAGGAAAAAAGAAAAGCAGACATTATTTTAACAGTGAGTTCATGCGTGCACACATGCCTGCAGTCTTGTCTCCAGGACTGAAAGAGTGTGGAGCTTTGCTGAGTCAATTCAACTCAAGAGAAAATTCTGAGCCTGTTCAAAAATAACAGAAACAAAATGTTCTCATGCCTCAGTTCTCTTGTCTGTATACTCAATTCGAAGTGCAGTACGAAATGCTCCCAGCCCCGAGCCGCAGAAAATAGCACTCTAAATGCTTCTCAGTGCAATTCCACACAGCTTCATGTTTACCTTGGGCACACTTTCAGCTTTATACCATTTTAATTAATCCTTTATGATCTGCAGTGAGAAATAAGCCAAAGAGTAGAATTCCTGCTATTTTCCAGAGCGTGCAGAGAACAGGACAAAGGGGCTCATGTTCACCTCAGTGTTACCCTAGATGATTAATACTATGAAACAGTGAGTCTGGCACCTTCTGAAAAGGAAGGTGCTTCTTTGCTTCATGTGTTTTGTGCAACATGTTCAGCGATTGCTTGTTTTGTGGGCATCACAATTAAGCTGAGACTGTAACTTTGTGAAGGTACGCTTTCCCTGGAAAGCACCCCTTCACAGTATGCTATGATCATCTCTGTCCTTCATGTGCCTAGAAATGACTTCTAAAGACTTTCTTCCCAGCCACTGAGGTTGGGCTTATCAGCCCCGTAGTTCCCCAGATCCTCCTACTCATCTTTTTTGAAGATGGATGTGATGTTTGCCCTCTGGAGTCACTGAGGACCTTCCCCAGATCTCTGCATCCTTTCAAAGATGATGAAAAGCAGCCTTGCAGTGACACTGGCCAGCTACCAAAGGTCCACCCTACATGGTCCAATGGTCCTGTTTAAGTAAATCTTACCTAAGCAGACTCTAACTTGACCCTTCTAAGAGGTGAAAGTCACACCCCAAAGGTTTCTACAAGAACGTCAGCCAATGAGGTTTTTCCTCCTCGCTATCGAAGGAAGGTATCAGTGGTTAAGGCTCACTGGAGACTTCTTGGCTTTAAGCCACAGAAAAAAAAAACATTGGTGAGAGCTTGTAGTAAGGTTACTACTAACACAGCAATAAATAAAAATATTTATTGGAAAGAAAGAGAACGTACAATCTGAGGGAATTCTCAGTGTGTAAGGCTGATAATCAGGCATGGACTGTTCAGAAGAATTACTTGTGCAATCTCACTTGAGTAGCTTTCTAAGGTAAATTAAAAGAAAAAAAAAATTGTACGTGTATTGAGAGAAAAAAGAATATGAAATAAGGCTCGTGCTGCTTTGTCCCAGTCACTTGAAGCACAACCTTGAGGGGACTGTTACTCTGAGATTCCCTGTCTCTCTTCGTAACACGAACCTGGCAAAATCATCACAATGTAACTTATTCACCTCGTTTCTTCAATAATTTGTGCCATGTACTTCAAAATGCTCAGATTAAATCTGTTAAGTGCCGATTATTATTTGTAGAAATGTCACAAAAGAGGAGAGGAGCTACCTGCTAGGACCTTCACTAGCACAGAATTCTAGCTCCAATAATTTCATGGGATGGGCTGTCACCTGAGTTATATTGGCTAGGGCAAACTCAGATAACTGAAGATCTGCTCCTTTTTTCCTTTTTTTTTTTGGTGTATATTTGGATTCTAGGGCACAAACCATACCAGTAGCCAATATGGGGTGAACAATAGTTCACAGGCAGAAAGATAAGATGACTAATAAAGCAAAAAATAGCAGCATTCATTTTATGTAAAGGTCAAGGAGAAATACACATTGCATTCACCTGGGAAAGAGGACAAGCATTTTAAAATAAAAAGGCAAATACGTAAAATTAAGTTAGTTTAAGCAAGGTTAATTTTTCTAACAATAGAAGGCTCATAATTGTGTGAGATTATTATGGTCTATTATGGTCAAATTGTAGAATAACACCATATTTTCCACGTTAAATGAAGCGAGGTCAAGCATTAGTTCCTGTTCTTTGAGTACGCTTACACACTAAAAACCAATCGTGTTCGCACTGTGAGCTGGAATTTACCGGACAGCTGGTACCAAACAATGTATTTCTCACACAAGCTGGATCCGATGGGGCATTTGTATTTCATTTCCACTTCCCTAGGAAGAAACTGGATTACCACAAGCATATGCATGCTTTTAAAATACCCAGCAGGTGTTTTACATTAAAATTGGCTGAAAACTAACCAAATAAATTTAATAGAAACAAAAAGAGAGTGATCAGAGATTCCTCTGTTTCTAGACAAACACATGCTTGCCTAAAGTCTTGATTCTTGTTCTCTAACTCTATTCTGGATTTGATTGTTCCGTATTTTCTTCACCCAGACCATCGGTGAGCTGTTTCCTGGAGCTGGAACAGTACCTGGGCGCTGAAAGCAAACAAGGTCCAAGATGCACAGCAGTTACAAAGCACCACATTTTTCTAGGCTTTTCTACATCAGCCCCTTGTGAAACACTCGTTACTGGATTAATTCCTTCATTCATTGGTGTTCTCACTGGGAAAAACTACCTAGCTATAATAATGGGGGATAATGGATTTCAGACACACCCCCCTCCATCATACTAATAGGTTCTCATTTTCAAGCCTAGCTTATTTTTCCGTGGATAAAATCAGAATAAAGGAAACTGTTGGTACTTGCCCGTGGAAATCACCCACTGATTTCAGTGGAAGTGGATCCTGACATGAAGACAAATTCTGACCATCCTAGCAGTCATCTTTTGTTTGTATGGCACACAAAGAACCAGATGGTTTTTTCCTCCACTTTGCTTTGCAAAAGGTCCCATTAGGTGACTGGGAGGCAGCACAGAGTGACCAAGTCGATGACTGCCGATGGTACGTACGTAGCTCCTCTCTGCAGGAAGCAAGTGGGGAGATTTGCCGTAGTAAACCAGACGGCTGATCCATCAAGTTCTCTAGCTGGCCCCTGGCAGTGGTCCGTACCTGCTGGCCACCTTCCTGCCTGAATAATCTCACTCCCCCAGTTAGGTTCTCCCTTCCCTTGCGGTCTTAACCAGATTATTATTCTCTTATCGCTCACTTCTTGGCCCACGCTACTGAATATCATTTGTTTATCTAGAGGCAAGAGTCACAGCCAGGACAGAAATATGCTTCTTCCAAGTCCAAGTGATGCTTTAACATTCAGGTAAGATAACAAGCAAAATTTTTAAAATGCTACATTTTGTTTTCTTCTAAAGCCATCATTTCATCTTTGGCTTTTCAACAATTATAACGTGTGGCAATTATTTTTGCATAAATCAGTGCATGATTTCAGAATTAAATAAATAGCCCCTGCAACCCAGGAGCAGATGCTACAGCTGATGATACAGAGAAAACAGAGGGGAATTCCTGATTAATTACAAATTGAGCTGCTTTGGTCAGCTACAAATATCCAGTGAAAACCACAGGCTGTTTAAATAACCCTCAGCATGTCTTTCCAAATGCTGGGTCTGCAGGTTCTAAGTCACTCAGAGCCAGGGTTTCTTGAAAGCCATCTCCGGCTGCAACTGCAGCTACGACAAAATCTTGTCAGCTGTTCGTGTGCAGGTTATCTAGCCTACATAAAACAAATTAAATGAGCCCTCTAGAATTTCACTGTTGCGCAATACACTTCAGTTGCTCCTGGCAAGGATGAAGGAAAGGTTACAGAGAAGTGAGAAAGAGTTGCTGCTGTTCAGGCTTTGAGAGAACAGGAACTGGGGGGTCCAGGGACACTGAGAGGGAGGAATTTTTAATGGGAAAAGAAACACTTTTTGCACAAACCTTACAGCTCATTTCTGGAACTCACTGCTAGAAGACAGCACAGTAATCACCCCACACAATCCCTCTATAACCTCCCCAAAATGTGCCGTTTCATCATTTACTAAAATGACGCAGAACTGAGAGTCACAATAGGAAAGAGTAACAATAAAAGTAACGTCTCACAGCTCTATACCGCTGTTCTGCTCAGCACAAGCAACTGGAATGAGAAACAGAGAAGATTTTCTCTTGGGACCATATTATTCTGTTGCTCTTTGTCACAAAATTTTGAACTTGCCTCTGAAGTACCTGGTACTATTTAGTAGTGGAGATATTGGTCTAGCTGGAGCCCAGGTCTGACTCAGAATCAATGGTGCTTTGTGTCCTAGCCTTCATTTTCTTCTTTTTCTGGTAAAAGGCACTTAAAAATGCCCTAACATTGCACAGGCTTTGGTATGTGCTAACCTCTACCACTCCAGATAGCTCCATTTACTCAGCTTCTTTCTTACTTTATGCAGAGGAGAAATTAATCTAATTTAAATAACAGCCTTGCAAAGAGGAGAACATCACAATGCAAAAGAAAAAGTACAAATTTCCAATTTATTTCTTCAACTACTGGTGAGAGAGAGTTACTTCCTTTATGTTTGGATTGAGCACCAAAATGCAGCTGAATGAACTTCAAAACATCTCTAGCTTAATGATTTCAGGGAACGTGGAGACAGAAGAATATGATTAATGGCAGGGAATTGTTTGTTCAATTCCAAGTCAATTAATCAAGTGCCCTAAAGGGGAAAGACAGGTAAATGGAAAGGTGGGTGTCTGAGAATCTCAAACACATGTTAATACATGGGAGTGTAAAAGACAAAAAGCATATTGAGGAACAATTGGGAACATCAGGGCCAGTTGAGAATTGACTATTGTGTTTCCAAGTGACACAGCCAAGGGACAGAAGAAGCAGACACATCTTAGAGCTGCCTGGTGGTGTTTATGGGTTTGGGAAGTGGCAAGAACCTGGCAGAAATGAAAGCTGGTAAGAGCCACAAAGCTCCAGGACAGACGACAGACAGCTTTGCAGCCAGTATCAGCCCTGAATCTCTGCAGAAGAATTTAACAGGGCACTTCTGCCCTCTGCACTCACATGGTGCCACATGGGCTTCAGCAGAAAAGTCTGTGAACGCACTAACACTGCATCTATCCCGGCTAGGAGGTGGCTGTGGTGACCATATATGTATAAAAAACCACACCATACGCACACACACACACACATACATATATCCCACAGGAGCTATCCAAAAGAGATTAATCCTTTCCTCAGAACAGACTGTCTTCTGTTAACTTTTCCTCATAAAATGCATGGCCTTTAAAGCTCAGGACAGGTTGGGAAGGGAATCTTTCATTTTCTCAAAAAAAAAAAAAAAGAAAAAAATCATCCAGGGATGCACTTCTGCACAGGATATCCTGGTATTTAACAATGCCTGAATCCGCACTGCAATCTGGAGATTGTAAATACACTTACTGACAAAAAACAATTCACCTGCCAGTGATTGAAAAGTGATTAAAAGCATCTCAAGTTTCTACCTGCATGACTTCCAAGAATTACTTGCTATGGCTGAGTGAGGTACAGTGCGCTTCACCCAAATTCTCCACAACTTTTTAGCCTGAGCCCTAAATGCAGATTTCTCTCCAATGGTTATTTTAATTGTCTGACATGCCAAAAGCATTTCCCTTCGTGCTAGCATCAGTGGCAGAGCCCAAGCCGGTTCTGCAAGAACAGCATAAGGCCACCTCAAGAGAGAGGAACCGGCACTCTTCTCCCAGATCCCAGCTACGATCTAGCTGTTCCTGAGTAACAAACTCCCTGATTTTTCCCCAAGAATAACAGTTACATTTTTTTTTAACAAAAAATCCAAAGTCATTATCCCTGATTAAGGGGACTTTTTTTCCTGTATGGAATATTCACACTTGCCGGGACTCCGGAGCAGTCCTGCCTCATTTCCCCACACCGACATCTGCCGAAAGCTCAGAGCTGGCCACCTGTTTGGGGCTGCAGGAAGAGGGATGCCACGTACATCTTCTGTGACATTTAATGGCGAGAGATCAATAAGCACTTCAGACCATCTGCTACTTTTAATGCTGGCTCACAAGAGAAAAGCCAGGCCTGCACACGGACCCCTTACTTTAAAAGCTATAGCAGATGGATCAGAAAATGGCCCTGGGCTTCCCCACTGCACCTACACCAGGCGTTTTGAAGTGTAGTAAGCAGGGAGGGTGGGGAAGAAAAGGGACGCCAGCCAAATCCAGTAATTCTAAAGTTGTAGGGAGCTTTGAAAAACAAAAAACAAAAACCTTTCGATCCATTGTTCTGCTTCATAATCTCATCCTTTGAAAATAAAAATACACCAGGAGGGGTAAGGAGAATAGGTGGTTTTGAGAAGTGATAGCTCAGCAGCAGCAGCCTGACACCCTGCTGACAACAACACACAGTTACCGACCTCTCAAACATGTGACAAAGATGCTGAGAGAGGGGCATTATTCATAACTCTTTGCTTGGTTGTATTTTTTTTTTCCCCTGCAGTTTATAAAACAACTCTTTGGAAGCTTGGAAATGAAATCTATTTCTCTTCTAAGGGCGGGACCACATGCTGGTGAAGTCAGCTAAAGTTTTGCCACTGCCTTCAACGGGAGGAAGATGAGTTCCTTTGCTGGTCCCCACAGCTTTGAATACTCA